>UESW01000775.1:0-22821 GCA_900491605.1 Calamus simplicifolius | reverse complement strand
ATTCATGAAGGAATTTTACGCATTTAGGTCTCCTCATGCATGTACAATATTTGTATAATGCTAGGTTACATATCCTATATGTGAATTTTAGATTAATTTTAATTAACCTAAATTTTATAAGATCTGATCTTATGATTGGGATTCCTAATCAAATTAGGATTGTGATCACTATCTATTTAGGAACTCTACTCAGGTGACCAAATCAATTGTTACCATCCCGACTAACCCGCTTAGTCTAATCAATTTGATGCTTCCCTCACAATGGCTAGTTCAGCAATCAAAGGAGTCCTATTAGCTTGCCTTAGACACCAACTCGTGTTGGCTAGGTAAGCGAGCAAAACAATTAAAACCTTTTGATTCAAGCCTTCTTTAAACACCAATGTAGTTAAGCCCAATTGCAAAAGACTAACCTTTGATATGGTTAAGTCTAATTTTTTTAAACCATATCATCTATTACACATTACGATAAGATAAGATAGTATGTTAGAGATTTATGATAAATATCAAATATTTTATATTAATTTATTTTAAATACTTGTCTTATCATTATCTATGATAAATTGGTTTTCATCATATGAAAATCCTAATTGATCTCTATCATAACATCCCTAACAACTATGATCATGATAACATGTCAAAAAATTTAAATTTTTAAATTTTCATCTTGATTATCATGTTATCATGATATAATTATTTCATATTTTAATCATATCAAAATTAAATTCTAAACATGATATTTAAAATTTTAGCCTTTATGATTATCTCACACATAAATCATAATTTTTAATTGTTTACATGATTAAATCTAAATAATTCATGTTTATTATCAAATAATAAACTTTTTAGATTTTTAATCTTCATCATTATATGTCAAGATTCATATTTACATTGCATCTAAATTTTAGATCTATGCATATAAAACTAGAACTCAGGTACTCTATCAAATTAACTAAATTTGAAATCTGAGGTGGCTCTGATACCACTTGTTGAGAATTTTATGTTTTATATAAATTAAATTCATATATTATGCAGCAGAAGATAAAATAAACACAAATTTAATTCTCAAAGCCTAAGATCCTTAGGAAAATAATTCAGTTAACAAAATCAGATCTAAAAATTAATTCTAAATTATACCTATGTTCTTTATCGCTGATGAAGACTGATGAAGCCGGTAAATAATTTACCATTAGACATCCATGCGTTCGACCTCTAATGGTGATCCATGTAGAGAGCTTTGGATGATGTCCTCCTAAAATTGGATAATGACCTTCCAATGAGGGGTACTAGCACCTCTTTCGTTCTTCAATTGATTTTTCAAATCAAGAGAGAATAGTTCTCTAATCAAGATCCAATCTTGAACTAGATAGAGGATGTGGGATGTCTAAGAGAGAGAGGACATCCTAGAGAGAGAAAGGACATCCTAGAGAGAGAAAGAGGGGCATAGGCATTCAAGAGAGAAAGAGGAGTTAGTTGTGCCTTCCAAGGTAGGGCGTCTCTCTCTTACTTCAGATGGGCATCCCCAAACACATGTATGTTACAAACTCGGTTTTCAATCTTTAAATAACTCAAATAGCATTTGGAAATAGCCTTCATTGGAACCCAATTCAATATATATGTGGATATTTTAAGAGCTTCAGTTCACAAGGATTTAGAAAGCTCGAAGCTGCTAAGCATACTCCTCACCATGTTCAATAGTATTCGGTTTCTTCTTTTAGCTACATCATTTTGGTCTGGAGACCCTGGCATGGTGTATTGTGCACCAATTCTATTTTTCTCAAAAAATCAAGCAAATGGATCAGGAGATGGAAACCATCCTTAGTGTATCTACCAAAGTATTTTCCACTCTATCTGACCTTACGATTTTAATTTGCTTGCCGCATTGCTTCTCTACTTCTATCTTGAACACCTTAAAGGAATCTAATACTTCATTCTTATTATGAAGCAAGTAGAGATACATATATCATAATAGTCATCAATAAATGAGATAAAGTATCTTTAAACGTACGAGTCCATATCTAGACTACAGATATCTATGTGTATGATCTTTAATATTTTTGAACTCCTCTTGGCACCTTTCTTAGACTTATTGGTCTCAGTCCACACAAGTCTCAAAATTAGTAAAATCAAGAGTATTAAGTACTTCATCATTTACTAATCTTTTGATTTTCTCAATGAAGATGTGACCTAATCTTTGATGCCATAAAATAGAAGAATTCTTATTCACAACACATTTTTTAATACCTGCGTTAGTTTGGGCGTTCATTATATTATAAGGGGCATTATTTGCAAATTGATTCAGAAAAGATTATCAAACAATGTACCATTCCTAATAATTTTGGATTTATAAAATAAACTAATAGAGTTTTCATAAAAATTAAAGGAATATTCTGATAATACAAGTCTTGATACTGAAATTGGATTTTTTGAAAAACTTAGAATGTAAAAGTTTTTTCCAAATCTAAAACAAAGCCAGAGTCTAAAATAAGTCTGCACGTCCTAATTGCTTCCACATGTGAACTCATTTTATTTCCTAAATAGATGCATTGTTCACTTCTCACTTATTTTCTTTGATTTAGAAAACCCTGCAAGGTATTTAAAATACGGATTGTAGAACCAGAATCAATTCATCATGTGTTAGACAAACACCAACCACATTGGATTTATAACAAATAAATGAGGTTATAATACCTTTCTTGTCAAGTCAAGCCTTGTATTTGAGGCAACCCTACTTCATATACCCTTTTTTTTTGTAAAAGGACTTGAATTCCTTTTTTACTTCTGTATGGATAGGTATTTTACCCTTTTCCTTGTGTTTGGCTTGATTGGTTTTATTCTTTCTCTGAGCAGCTAAATATGCACTTTCTTTCATTTCCACGATAAAGCCTCCCTTCCTTTTGAACACATATGGTCAGAAGTTTATTAATAGATCATTTTTTCTTATGTGTGTTGTAGGATATTTGAAAGGACTATACTGCTGTAGGAGTGAATTCAGAATAAAATGCAGCAAGAAAGATTCTAACATCTCAACCTTTAGGGATTTTAGCTGAGCCGCAATGTCCCTCATCTTCATGATGTGCTCACGCACACGTTTGACAGTAGTAAGTTTCATTGATGATAATTTTTCCATTAGGGTTCTGGCTAGTACTTTATCTGAAAACTCAAGTTGTACATCAATAGCCTTCAGAAGTTCCTTAACAACTTTGCACTCAGAAATTAAACCACGTAGAATAGCATAAATCTTAGTATGTATGAACATCATAATAAGGCAATTAGATCGCACCCAATCCATTTTGGTTTGGGAATAACAATATCATCAAATTTAATAGTGGGTGTGTAAGGTCCATTGACTATGATGCTCCATAAATCACAATCAAGTGCTTGAATAAAAAATTTTCATACGTGCTTTCTAATAAGTGTAATTTGTGCCATTAAAAAGTGGTGGTCTATTAGTTGACTGTCCCTCACTCAATATGGAACTCTTTTGGGTTGTCATAATCTTTGGCTTAAAGCTTTTTAAGGCTTAGTAACAAGAGCACTTGCTCTGATATCACTTGTTGCCCAATATTGCAACCCAAGAGGAGAGGTGAATTGGGTTTTTTTTTTTAAATTATTAATAATTAGCAAATATATGCTTTTTAGAAAATTTTAGTATTAACAAAAAGTGACGTGAAGTGTAGAGAAAATGTTGATCCATTTATTGATTTTGATGATTAATAAAGGAATTGAGTATATTTATTTAATTACTAATGGATTTTATGAGTGTTTCAGGACTTAAATTTATTTGATCAATTTAAAGGAATTAAGAAATAAATTTTGAATCAAATACAAATCAGAGATTTCAAAGTTTCAGAGCTTGGAGTCGACACCTAGAAAACCTGGAGCCGACCCCATGGCCAATTCAATTTTAATCTGATTTTTGATACGATCCGGAGTCGACACCTAGAGTTTCGGAGTCGACACTTACAGTGTCTGGAGCCGACTCCGATGCGGGGACAGAACGCTTATTTTTTGAGCATCCTGGAGCCGACACCTACAGTATTCGGGAGCCGACACCTGACGATGGCGAGCCGACACTTACTTTTTCGGAGCCGACTCCTCAACGAACTCGAAAATTTCTATTTTTGGTAAAACGATCTGGAGCCGACACCTGAAAAGTTGGAGCCGACTCCAACCTGACTGGGACAAAAATTTAAAATGCCAGATCAGCTCTAACGGTAATATTTCCTTTTTACCTAATTTCTAACGGATATATTTTGTTTCCAGGTACACTCCAACGGCTAGTTTCATCCCAAAAATGGATTGAAGAAAATCTATAAAAAGGGGAAAAAACACCCGTTTGAAAAAAGAGGAAAAAGAGAACGGAAAAGAGAAAAATTTCAAATCAAAAATCCGAGAAACCCTGAGCCTGAAATCCAAGAGAAAATCCTTCAAACTCAAATCCTTCCACTCCAAAAAGCTCAAAGAGGAATCCAAGGCGTTCAAATCAAAAATCGGTGGATTTCCCAAATTGAAGTAAAAGCTCTGTTTCTTCCATTTCCAATCTTCTCAACTGCAACGACTGTGAGGGATTAAAGCTGAGGCTTGATTCATCATTCCAAAGGAGAAGAGGAAAAAGAAAAGAAGAAAAGCTCAAAGCCAAACAACTTCAAATCAGGCTTTTCTAAACTTGTTTACTTATTTTTGAATATTTGCTCATTGAGGAGCTGTGTATCTTTGAAAAATATTTTTTTGTTTGTGCCTAGTTCAATCAAAGGGATTGAACTAGTGGAGGTTGTATACCTCGGGTCAAGCTAGATTAGCTTGAGTTTAGGGTTGTGTGCTGGTGAGCCCGAAAAACCGGCTGGGTTCGTTGTGATCCCGGGTAAAACAACAAGTTTGGGTTGTGAGCTTGTAAAACAACTCGGCTGTAATCGAGGAGATTATAGTGTGGACCCAAGTGGATCTTGGGAGTGGACGTAGGTGTTGGATACACCGAACCACTATAAAATCTTTGTGTTTGCCGTGCTTCTATTGTCTCTATCTCTATCTCTATCTCATTGATTGTGCTTTATATTTGCATTGCATTTACTTTCATTCATCTTAAGCAAACAATTTTTTTAGAGGTTAAATTTTTTAAAGAACCCAATTCACCCCCCCCTCTTGGGTTGTCATCTGGGCCAACAATTGGTATCAGAGCAAGTGCTCATTAGATTTGATCACACGATCAAGAGCTAAAGATCCAAATGGCAGCTCAGTTGGATCATTTGCCGAAGGTCATTCTACGAATAGACCTCCCTTATTTAATGGTTCCAACTATTCATATTGGAAAGCAAGAATGAGGATATTCATTCAAGCTTCTGATTATGAATTGTGGGGTGTTATAATTAATGGACCTAGTACACCCACACACATTGTTGATGGCACTATTGTTCCTAAGCCCGAAAGGGATTGGAATGATAATGATAGGAAAATGGCACAGCTCAATGCTAAGGCCATGAATGTCTTGTATTGCTCTTTAGATGCTAATGAATTTAATAGAATCTCTACATGTAATTCCGCAAAGGAGATTTGGGATAGATTAGAGGTTACCCATGAGGGTACCAACCAAGTTAAAGAATCTAAGATAAATATTCTAGTCATAAATATGAATTATTTAGCATGGAACAAACTGAAACTATAGCATGCATGTACACTAGATTTACTGATATTGTAAATGGTTTGAAAAGTTTAGGCAAAACATATTCTAACTCTGAACTTGTTCGTAAAATTCTCAGGTCACTTCCAAGAACGTGGGAAGCGAAGGTGACAGCAATCCAAGAAGCAAAGGACCTCAATACCTTACCCTTAGAGGAGCTTCTAGGATCCCTAATGACCCATGAATTGACCATGAAGCAGCACATAGAAGAGGATGTGAAAAAGAAAAAGACCATAGCTCTTAAGGCTGCTGAAAGTGAGGAGAGCTGTAGTGAAAATGATGATGATGATGATGATACAGCTCTTCTAGCAAGAAAATTCAAAAATTCATGAGGAGAAAGAAACCCTTCCACAAAAAGAAATTTGGAGCTAAGATGGAAGGAGAAAAAGAAAAAGATAAGGACAAGGACAAAGAGAAAGAGCCCTTGATTTGCTATGAATGTAAGAAACCGGGGCATTATAGATATGACTGTCCTCAACTGAAAAAGACTTTTAAGAAGAAGAAGAAAGCCTATGTTGCAACCTGGAGTGATAGTGATGAATCTTCTTCAGAGGAAGATCAAAAGGAAGTTGCAAACATTTGCTTTATGGCAAACGACGACAGTGAGGTAAGTTCCGAAAATCCTTGTGATGACTTTGCTTTTGATGAATTGTTTGATGCTTTTAATGAACTTGTTGGTGATTTCAAAGTTTTGAAAAAGAAATATAAGTTTTTGAAAAAAAAAATTTAACTTTCATTAAAGAAAAAGAAAATCTTAATAATGAAACTAAAGTGCTGAAATCTGAAAATGAAAATCTGTCAAAAGAAAAAGAATCAATTTCAATGAAAATGATAAACTAAAGAAGGAAGTTGATAAATATAAAATATTGTTGATAAATTCACTTATAGTTCTGAAAAACTTAATTTATTGTTAAGTAATCAAAGAGCTGTATATGATAAGGCTGGTTTAGGTTATAGACCTAACTTAAAGCAAAAATTTGTCAAAAACTTTTTTAGAAAGGAACAAAACAATGATAATGTTACATGTCATTACTGTAACAAGAAGGGACACAAAGTTTTTGAATGCAATTTTAAGAAAATTGACAAGAAGTTAAATAATAAAGGAAAGAAGATATGGGTTCCCAAAGGAACAGTCTTTTATGCTACTAACCATGAAGGACCCAAGAAGGCTTGGGTACCTAAATATAAGACTTAATTATTTTTGCAGGAGTGTCTTGCGGCCAAAAGATCAAAGCGAAAGTGGTATCTCGATAGCGGCTGCTCAAGGCACATGACGGGTGACAAGGATCAATTCATCACCCTTGAAAGCAAAAGAGGAGGAGTAGTTACATTTGGTGATAATGGCAAAGGCCAAATCTTGGGGTTTGGTAACATTCAAATAACTCCCTCCACATATATTGAAAATGTCTTATATGTTAATGGTTTGAAACACAATTTAATTAGCATTAGTCAATTATGTGATAAAGGTTTTAAAGTATCATTTGAATCTTCTATATGCACAGTTTCTAATCCCATTGATAATAGCATTGTTTTTATTGGAAATAGAAATGGCAATGTATACTTGATTGATTTAGACAATTTGTCTACTAGTAATCATTGCTTAGTTGCTAATAATGCTAATATGAATGAGATTGGTTGGTTGTGGCATCGTAGATTAGGTCATGCAAGCACACACCTTATTTCAAAATTAATTAGAATGGATTTAGTAAAAGGACTTCCACAACTAGATTTTGAAAATAATAAAATTTGTGATGCATGTCAATTTGGAAAACAAACTAGAAATTCTTTCAAAACTAAAAATATTGTTTCCACTTCTAGGCCTCTTGAACTACTTCACATGGATCTTTTTGGACCTACTAGAACCACAAGTCTAGGAGGAAAGAAATATGGTCTTGTGATTGTAGATGATTATTCTAGATACACTTGGGTATTGTTTTTAGCTCATAAGGATGAGACCTTTCCATTATTTCTGAAATTCTTCAAGAAGGTCACAAATGAGAAAAACAACACCATAGTGTCTCTAAGAAGTGATCATGGCACTGAATTTGAAAATCATTTATTTGAAAACTTTTGCATAGAAAATGGCATTCATCATAATTTTTCAGCACCTAGAACACCGCAACAAAATGGAGTAGTTGAAAGGAAAAATAGAACCTTAGAAGACATGGCCCGTACCATGCTATGTGAAAGCAACCTACCAAAATACTTTTGGGCGGAAGCTATAAACACGGCATGCTACATTCTTAATAGAGCTCTAATTAGGCCAATCATTAAGAAAACACCTTATGAACTATGGAATAATAGAAAACCAAACATAAGTTATTTTCATGCATTTGGTTGTAAGTGTTTCATTCATAATAATGGCAAAGATAATCTAGGAAAATTTGATGCAAAATCTGATGAAGGCATTTTCTTAGGATATTCAACATCTAGTAAAGCCTATAGAGTATTTAACAAGAGAAACTTATTGTAGAAGAATCTATTCATGTAATTTTTGATGAATCTTTAGCATCAAGTTCTGAAAAGATTGATGATGAGGAAGATACAAACATTCTAGAAAGAGATATTGAAAAATTGAATATAGATGTATCTTCAGATCATGAACAAGAAGCTAAAGATAATGATTCTCCTAGTGTTGATGTTGTTGATGCAAATCATAATGATATAGATCTACCTAGAGATTGGAGATATGCCTATGGTCATCCAAGAGAATTAATTATAGGTGATCCATCTCAAGGAGTAAGAACTAGATCATCAATGAGAAACATCAATAATCATCTTGCATTTGTATCTCAAATTGAACCTAAAACTATTGAAGAAGCAGAAAAAGATAATAATTGGATGTTAGCTATGCAAGAAGAATTAAATCAATTTACTAGGAATAATGTTTGGACTCTTGTAGATAGACCTAAAGATCATTCTGTTATAGGATCAAAATGGGTATTTAGAAATAAATTAGACGAAAATGGCATAGTAATTAGAAACAAAGCTAGATTAGTTGCAAAAGGATATAATCAAGAAGAAGGAATTGATTTTGATGAAACTTTTGCACCTGTAGCTAGACTTGAAGCAATTAGATTATTACTTGCATTTGCATGTCATATGCATATCAATTTATTTCAAATGGATGTTAAAAGTGCATTTTTAAATGGATTTATAAATGAGGAAGTGTTTGTTGAACAACCACCTGGTTTTGAAGATCATGAATTTCCAAATCATGTTTTTAAATTACACAAAGCACTATATGGTTTGAAACAGGCACCTAGAGCTTGGTATGAAAGATTAAGTAAATTTTTAATTGAAAATGATTTTGTAAGAGGAAATGTTGATAAAACATTATTTTTGAAAAGAAAAGATAAAGATTTATTAGTAGTACAAATATATGTCGATGATATTGTCGGTGCTACTAACAACTTGTTATGTCAAGAATTTGCTAAGTTGATGCAGGGTGAGTTTGAAATGAGTATGATGGGAGAACTCAACTTCTTCCTAGGACTTCAAATCAAACAAAGCAAAGAAGGAATTTTCATCAATCAAGCCAAATACACAAAAGAACTGCTCAAGAAGTTTGGAATGGAGTCAATCAAGCCACTTGGAACTCCTATGAGTCCTTCGTGCAAATTGGACAAAGATGAAGATGGTAAGAAAGTAGATCAAAAACATTATAGAGGTATGATTGGATCTCTTCTTTACTTAACAGCTAGTAGACCAGATATTATGTTTGCAGTATGTTTATGTGCTAGATTTCAATCTGAACCTAAAGAATCTCACTTAATTGCTGTAAAAAGAATTTTAAGATATTTAAGTGGAACTAAAAATGTAGGTTTATGGTACTCTAGAGACTCAACTTTAAATTTAATTGCATATTCTGATTCTGACTATGCTGGATGTAAATTAGATAGAAAAAGCACAAGTGGTGCATGTCAGTTCTTAGGATGTAACTTAATCTCTTGGTTTAGCAAAAAGCAAAATTCGGTTGCATTATCTACTGCTGAAGCAGAGTATGTTGCAGCTGGAAGTTGCTGTGCTCAAATCCTTTGGATTAAGAGGCAACTTGAAGATTATGGCATAACCCTTGATAAAACACCAATTAGATGTGATAACACGAGTGCAATAAATTTGACTAAAAATCCAATTCAACATTCAAGAACAAAACACATTGAAATTAGATATCATTTCATAAGAGAACATGTAGCTAATAATGAAATCTGTCTTGAATATGTTAATACAGAGGAACAATTAGCTGACATATTTACAAAACCCTTGAATGAAGAGAGATTTTGTTATCTTAGAGGTGAATTAGGAATATGTGACCCTTTAGAGTGATTTTGAAACCCTAAGGAATGAGAATCTAGATTTCTATAAATTTCTTGAAAATCCTCTCACAATTTTAAGGACAAATTATCTAGTCATTTGAGCTATTTGATCCTTGATATTTCAAAGATTTTTTGAAATTTTTATTGAACTCTTTTTGACAAGTTTCAGTCATTTGAATCTCAATTATTTTTTTCTGAAACTGTCTTTGGAGTCGACACCTCAGAATGAGGAGTCGACACCTCTGACTGTGTCGCTCTCGGTCCTTGACCTTGGAGCCGACACCCGTATAAGTGGAGCCGACTCCAGTTCGAGCGCTGACTGTGTTAGCGATTTGGAGTCGACACCCGACTTTGCGGGAGTCGACACCTGGGATTCCAAAATTGATTTATTAGGGCAGAGTCGACACCTCATCATTTCATAACTTCTCAAATCCTAACCAAACTCCTCCAAAATTCTTCCAAAACTTCCCCACCTCTAATTCCATCCAAATCGAAACTTCCCAAAGATCTAATGGCACCCAAAAGGAGGGAATCAGTGATTGGAGCGCCGGTGACCACGGGAAAATGGTCCGCGTCGTCCCGCTCGTGAGCCGACTCCAAGCAGTGATTCGTCCACGGATTCAGACAACCCCAACACCTCTTCCACTCAGGTAGATACCTTAGCCGGGAGGGTTATCACAATGGGGAGAAAGATTGATTTTGACCTATTTGAAACCGAGGGTTTCTCAATCGGTAGGCAATTAAAGGAAATGGGCTGGGATAAGCTCTGCTCTCTTGATGTTCCCACTTATCCAGCCTTAGTAAAAGAATTTTATTTTAATTTGGCTAGAGGTGATGGCGGTTTAGTTAGCTCAGTAAGAAATAAGAGGATTCACCTTACTTTCAAAAGCTTGGAAACCTCCTTAGCATCCCAATTACCGGTTTAGCAGCTGACATGCACAGTGATAGGTCAGCGGCTCTTTCGAGGATGTTAGGAAGGGAAGTGACAGAGTTTGAGGAGATTAGAGCTAATCAATTACCCTTGGAATTGAGATTATTACACAACATTTGCAGTAGAATTTGTTTCCGAAGACCGGTCGGTTTGAGTATGTCTCGGAGCGAGACATTGTTGTTATGGATAGTGTTTTGACTGGACAGCCAATCAACCTTGCAGCTATGATGATATTTTATATGGCGGAAGCTGGAGGGAAGAGAAGATCATCCCTACCGTATGGCATGGTGCTTACTATGGTTTTCAGGAGCCAAGGGGTTGTAATTCAAGAGAATGAACCATCTAAGAACCTGAGGCACACCGACTACTATAGTTTGGCAACATTGCATCGGATGGGTTTTGCTAAAGTGAATGGACAGTGGGATAGGAAAGGACACCTTGATGAGAGAGCCCCTGTGCCGAGAGTTTCTGAGCCTTGCGAGGCTGGACCATCAGTTAGGGTTCCTTCTCACAGCCTAGGAGTCCCATTCCTGCTCCTGCTCCTGCACCTGCACATGTTAATGATCAACCATCCACTTCTTCAGCTGGATTCTCAGACCTTCAAATGGAGCAATTAAAAAGTTTGTTTGCTGCTCAGAAGGATGAGTTTGACAGTCAGTTCATGAATATAAAAGAATCACTTTATTCACTTGATGATCGGATTGCAAAATTGAATCAACTCTCAACTCCTCTGCAGAATCTTTAAGTGGTGATTTGAAGAACATCTTTGAAGAACTTAAAGAGATTTGTGGAGATAGTGAAACTTATTCAAGGTGCAACGCCGAGCTTCAAGATAAAATCTCAACAGCTTGCACATTTGTTGATGAGAGACTTAAAGACTATGTTAAGCTTCAATGTGATGGAATGAAAAATATTGTAGATCATTTAACAAGAATAGTGAGGAAGAACTTTTGATGTAATGAATGTTTAATTTGATGAAATGTAGTTTACATTTTGATGTAATGAAGTTTATGTGTTGATGTAATGAAGGCTATATTTTGATGAATGAGTATTTTTTATGTAATACTTGACTTTTGTTGAAATGAAATTATCTTTTGATGCAATGAAAATTATCTTTTGATGCAATGTGAAATATTCTTTACCTTTTTGTTGATTACAAAAAAGGGGGAGAGAATTATGGTTGTATATGCATTAAGAGGGAGAAAGTTATATTGTTAATTGCATTAAAGGGGGAGAAAGTTATGTTGCATTAATTGTTTAATATGAAAAATCAAGTTTTTAATTGATTAATATGAAAACATTAATGAAGTTAATTGATTAATATGATATTGAGTTATTTAATTGATGTGGATTAATAATCAAATTGATTTGACTATGCATAAAGAAATCTTAAGTACCAAATATGTAAAGTAAGAGGAAGAATAATTTGAACTTCATAGGGGGAGCTACCTTATTCAGGGGGAGCTTACTCGTGAAGATCACTTCCTTGATAATTTTTTAATTTAAGAATTCTATGCATATACTCAATGTTTTTATAATCATCAAAAAGGGGGAGATTGTTGATCCATTTATTGATTTTGATGATTAATAAAGGAATTGAGTATATTTATTTGATTACTAATGGATTTTATAAGTGTTTCAGGACTTAAATTTATTTGATCAATTTAAAGGAATTAAGAAATGAATTTTGAATCAAATACAAATCAGAGATTTCAAAGTTTCAGAGCTTGGAGTCGACACCTAGAAAATCTGGAGCCGACCCCATGGCCAATTCAATTTTAATCTGATTTTTGATACGATCCGGAGCGACACCTAGAGTTTCGGAGCCGACACCTAGAGTTTCGGAGTCGACACTTACAGTGTCTGGAGCCGACTCCGATGCGGGGACAGAACGCTTATTTTTTGAGCATCCTGGAGCCGACACCTACAGTATTCGGGAGCCGACACCTGACGATGGCGAGCCGACACTTACTTTTTCGGAGCCGACTCCTCAACGAACTCGAAATTTCTATTTTTGGTAAAACGATCTGGAGCCGACACCTGAAAAGTTGGAGCCGACTCCAACCTGACTGGGACGAAAATTTAAAATGCCAGATCAGCTCTAACGGTAATATTTCCTTTTTACCTAATTTCTAACGGATATATTTTGTTTCCAGGTACACTCCAACGGCTAGTTTCATCCCAAAAATGGATTGAAGAAAATCTATAAAAAGGGGGAAAAACACCCGTTTGAAAAAAAAAAAGAAAAGAGAACGGAAAAAGAAAAATTTCAAATCAAAAATCCGAGAAACCCTGAGCCTGAAATCCAAGAGAAAAGCCTTCAAACTCAAATCCTTCCACTCCAAAAAGCTCAAAGAGGAATCCAAGGCGTTCAAATCAAAAATCGGTGGATTTCCCAAATTGAAGTAAAAGCTCTGTTTCTTCCATTTCCAATCTTCTCAACTGCAACGACTGTGAGGGATTAAAGCTGAGGCTTGATTCATCATTCCAAAGGGAGAAGAGAAGAAAAGAAGAAAAGCTCAAAGCCAAACAACTTCAAATCAGGCTTTTCTAAACTTGTTTACTTATTTTTGAATATTTGCTCATTGAGGAGCTGTGTATCTTTGAAAAACTATATTTTTTTGTTTGTGCCTAGTTCAATCAAAGGGATTGAACTAGTGGAGGTTGTATACCTCGGGTCAAGCTAGATTAGCTTGAGTTTAGGGTTGTGTGCTGGTGAGCCCGAAAAACCGGCTGGGTTCGTTGTGATCCCGGGTAAAACAACAAGTTTGGGTTGTGAGCTTGTAAAACAACTCGGCTGTAATCGAGGAGATTATAGTGTGGACCCAAGTGGATCTTGGGAGTGGACGTAGGTGTTGGATACACCGAACCACTATAAAATCTTTGTGTTTGCCGTGCTTCTATTGTCTCTATCTCTATCTCTATCTCATTGATTGTGCTTTATATTTGCATTGCATTTACTTTCATTCATCTTAAGCAAACAATTTTTTTAGAGGTTAAATTTTTTAAAGAACCCAATTCACCCCCCCTCTTGGGTTGTCATCTGGGCCAATAGAAAATATTCAAGCACTACAGAAAATTAAATCACATAAACACATGCAATTTATAGTGGTTCAGTGCTAACTCTGCATCTACATCCACTCTCCAAGAACTTCTTAAAAATTTTTACTAACCACCCTAGCCAACCTGGCTAGCAATTTACTTACAGGCACAAGGGAGCCTTACACCTAGCCTTTCAGGCTAGCCTCTTGTTTTCTTGGTTCAAGAAAGCCTTACACGGGTAGACCTCTACCCTTATAAGTTTCACCACTATGAAACTTAAATACCAAGCACAATAATATAAACAGTGTATACAGGAAGCTCCTTAAGTGAGCAGAATTCAAAAGAAATACTTTATAAAATATGAAGACCACTCCATGAAATTGATTCTTCCTTTGAGCACGTTGGAGGAATGGATGAAGCTTGATTGCTTTTTAGAATGTGGCTGGAGCTTTGATATCACTTCCACTGATGAAAACTTTTGATGTGACACTCTAGAAAATTTTTCAGAACTCTCTCAGCCTTTCCTTCCTCACTTAAAATTTTCTTTCCTTGATTTTTTCTTTCCACTCAACTAAGATGAATTGCCTTGCTCGGCTTTGATGATGAGAGCTTTGGAGGGCCTATTTATAGGCACGAAGCATAATGTTGCCATTGAGAGGAGTGGAGGAGCATTAAATGCAAGCATTGAATGCTTGCATTGAAAGCAATAAACAAAGCTTAGTATTTAAAGGGAAGCAAGTAAGCTTTTAAAAATTTAACCAGGCAATCAAGACAAATTATGGATGTTTGAAGATTTCATCCTAGGTTGTCAGACTTCCATTTAAGAAGACGGCTCTTTGAAAATCCATTCCCAGGCAATTAAGGCAAGCAAGCATGCATTTGAAATTCCTTCCTCATGTCAGATAAAAATGGTGAGATGAAAGCTTCGTTTGAAAAAACCAATCCCAAACAAATTTCCATTTATGATGCAAAAGAAGAAGTCTTTAGACAAAGGCTTTGATTTGAAAATTTCACTCAATTGTCAAGGAAATCGGCAGCAATTAAGACACCATTTAATGAGCAAGAGTTAATCCTTTTACATTGCAAACCAATTTCATCACTTTAGAAAGAGCAATTGCAATCATTAATGGCGAAGCTACAAATTTTGGGAAGAAGAACATAAGAACGCAAGAAATCTAATGGGATTTATGGTTTTGCCATCGAAATTTTATAGTTTTGCCAATGAAATTTTACAGTTTTGCCACTGACTGCTTTCAATAAGATTTATAGTTTTGTCACTGAAATTTTATAGTTTTGCCACTGAGATTTTATAGTTTACCACTGACGGCTTTCAATGGGATTTGGACAAGTGTCATGCAATGCTTTAAAAAATAATTTTCATATGATAAATCATCAAAGATAGATTTAGTCATTTGAGAAATAAATGATAAAACATTGAGGAGCCATGATAAAATATTTAGAAACATTTGGACTTGATAAAACATTTGAATTCAGTACAAGACACAATCAATAAAATTTTAGATGGATAGTATACTTCGGAAAATAATTTTTACGTGAAGAATATCCAAAGCCAGTTCGATATATTTGAAAAACATAAGCAATCTGTGTTACCTTTGATATGTAGAATACTTTAATTTGAAGTAACACCTTTTTTTTTCATTATGAATTCCTTGAAATCACTATCTTAACAAAATTCTTAGTACTATACTTAATCATTTTATATTCATCAAAATCAATACGAGGTCAACACTTTAATTTGAAGTAACACCTTTCGGAACCCATATTTTCTTTCCTTTAATATTCAAGTTTTTTATTAGGTTTTAGAATTTTACATTCATAAGATTTATGTCCTTTTTGGTTACATTTAAAGCATGTAAAATTACTTTGGCCAGCACTCACAAAAATATTTTTAAGTGATTTTTGTTTTCTTAAAGTGTTATATCCTAATCCGGCTTTGTCAAAACTGCTTTTGACTATTTAATAACATGTCTAGTTTAGTTGAGCTTAATGTAAATTTATCAACTATGTTCTTATGTATTTCAACCTCATTCCTTAGTTTATCATTTTCATTAGAGATTGATTCTTTTTCTTTTATTAAAATTTCACTTTCAGATTTAAGTTTCTTAACTTCATTATTAAGATTTCTTTTTCTTGAATGAAAGTTAAGTTTTCATTTTTCAAAATCTTGTATTTCTTTTTCAAAACCTTGAAATCCCCAACAAGTTCATTAAAAGCATCAAAAAGTTCATCAAAAGCAAATTCATCGCAAGGGTTGTCGGAAATTACCTCATCGTTGTCGTCCGCCATAAAGCATACGTTTGCGACTTCCTTTTGTTCTTCTTCTTCGGAAGAAGATTCCTCACTGTCACTTCATGTCGCCACATAAGCCTTCTTTTTCTTTTTGTAGGCTTTCTTCAATTTTGGACATTCATTCCTAAAGTGCCCTGGTTTGTTACATTCATAGCAAGTTAAGGGGTCTTTCTCTTTTTCTTTGTCCTTGTCCTTGTTCTTGTCCTTTTCTCCTTCCCACTTTGCTCCAAATTTCTTCTTGTGGAAGGGTTTCTTTCTCCTCATGAATCTTTTAAACTTTTTGGCTAAGAGAGCAGTCTCATCATCATCATCATCATCATCATCGCTGCTGCTCTCTTCTTCTTTTACAGCTTTGAGGGCAATCATTTTCTTCTTCTTTGTGTCCTCCTCTACATGCTGCTTCATAGTCAGCTCATGGGTCATAAGAGATCCTAGAAGCTCCTCTAAGGGTAAAGTGTTGAGGTCCTTAGCTTCTTGGATTGCAGTCATTTTTGCTTCCCATGATCTTGGTAATGACCTAAGAATTTTTCGAACAAGTTCAGAGTTAGTATATGTCTTACCAAGACTTTTCAACCATTTACAATATCTGTGAATCTAGTGTACATGCATGCAATGGTTTCAGATTGTTCCATGCTAAATAATTCATATTTATGAACAAGAATATAATCTTGATTCTTTTACTTGGTTGGTACCCTCATGGGTTACCTCTAATCTATCCCAAATCTCCTTTGCGGAATTACATGTGGAGATTCTATTAAATTCATTAGCGTCTAAGGAGCAATATAAGACATTCATGGCTTTAGCGTTAAGCTGTGCCATTTTCCTATCATATCATTCCAGTCCCTTTCGGGCTTAGGAACAATAGTGCCATCAATAACATGTGGGTGTACTAGGTCCATTAATTATAATACCCCATAGCTCATAATCAGAAGCTTGAATGAATATCCTCGTTCTAGCTTTCCAATATGAATAATTTGAACCATTAAACAGTGGAGGTCTATTTGTAGAATGACCTTCAGCAAATGATCCAACTTGTGTTGCCATTTGGAACTTTAGCTCTTGATCGTGTGATCAAAATCTAATGAGCACCAGCTCTGATACCAATTGTTGGCCCAGATGACAACCCAAGAGGGGGGGGGGGGTGAATTGGGTTCTTTAAAAAATTAGCCTTTTAAGAAGTTTGCTTAAGAAAAGTGAAGGCAATAGCAATGTAAATACAAAGTGCAGTGAATAAGACAGTGATAGAGATAGAGTCAATGTAAGCACGGCAAACACAAAAAGTTTATAGTGGTTCGGTGTATCCAACACCTACGTCCACTCCCAAGATTCACTTGGGTCCACACTATAATCTTTCTTGATTACAGCCGAGTTGTTTTACAAGCTCACAACTCAAACTTGTTGTTTTCCCGGGTGCACAACGAACCCAGCTAGTTTTTCAAGGGCTCACCAGCACAAAAAAACCCTAACACAAGCTTAATCAAGCTTGAACCGAGGTAAGACTACCTCCACTAGTTCAATCCCCCAGATTGAACTAGATACAAATAAATGAAATAATGTTTTTCAATTACAAAGCTCCTTAATGAGCAGATAATCAAATATAAGAATAACAAGGTTTAGAAAAGCCTGATTTGTAGATGGATGGCTTTTGAGCTTTTCTTCTTTTCTTCTTCTCCTTGCTGGGTTGAATCAAGTCTCAGCTCCGATTCTTCACAATTGAAGCAGTTGAGAAAAGTTGAAAAGCAAGAAACGAATCCTCTTTCTCCAAGTTGGGAAATCCACCAAAACTTTGATTTGAATGCCTTGGATTCCTCTTGAGCGTTTTGGAGTGGAGTGGATTTGAGCTAGAATGTTTTCCTCTTGAGATTCAGGCTCTCTCTTTTTCGGATTTTTGGATTGGGATTTCTCTATTTGTTTTTCTGTTTTTCTGTTTTTCTGTTCTTTCGTTTTGAATGATAGTCTTCCCTTTTTATAGATTTCTTTCAAGCCATTTTGGAAGAAAACTATCCGTTGGAGTGTACCTTGTAACAAAATATATTCGTTAGAAATAAAGTAAATAGAAATATTACCGTTAGAGCTGATCTGGCAATTTGATTTTTCGTTCCAGGTGGGTTGGAGTCAACTCTAACTTTTCTGGAGTCGGCTCTAACTCGAAGCACTTTAAAACGTTATTTCCGGAGTCGTCTCTGACTTTTCTGGGGTCGACAAGAAACTTTTCTGGAGTCGACTCTAACTTACCCGGAGTCGACTCTAGGTCGGGGCCAGAAAAATCGACGTTCTGTTTCTTCTGTGAGAGTCGGCTCTAACAGTCTCGGAGTCGACTCTAACTTCCGTGCTAGATCCGGAGTCGGCTCTGTGATTCTCGGAGTCGACTCTAATGTCTGCAATCTTACCTAGACATTAGATTCGATCCAGAACACGATGTAACTCCTGATTTTGATCATTCAATAGACTTATAATCTGAAACACTTAATCAAAATCATTAGAGTCTCCAATAGTTATACTCAAATAGTTTTGTTAATCATCAAAATCATCAATTGGGTCAACAATCTCCCCCTTTTTGATGATAACAAAAACTTTGAGTATATGCATTCAAAAATTCATTCAAACTAAAGATTATAGACATTTTAAAGCTTAAAGCTTTTTAACGAAGGATTTGATGCCAATATTCAAAGTAAACTTTGAAATTGTGCATGAGTTCAATATAATCCATCAATTATGAACATTTAATCTAAATGTGCAGAAAATTGCAATTGAGCTTGTTGTTAAGCTCTCCCTGCATTGAATAGCTCCCCCTAATTATAAGCATCGAATTTTAATTGATTAAATTTCAAGTCATTTTGCATAAATAATTATTTCTCCCCCTTTTTTTCTTTCTTTATGCATATTCAACCATCTTTCATTAAAATTTCAAATCTTTCTTCTTTGCATACTCAACCATTTCAAATCTTTCTTTCTTTGCATACTCAACCATCTAACCATCTCTCCCCCTTTTTTGTTATCAGCAATAAGGAGAGTATTAGATAAAGAAGGCTAAAAAAAATTGTAGGCTCAATAAGACATAAGGATTCAAGCAGTCAACATTTGAAAATGTAAAATTGCATTTCATAAGTAAGAAACATTACATTAGTTGATTTATGTACATTCCAAAATGAAATACATTAGATACTCAAAAATTCCTAAATACAAACTATCAAAATCAAAATCAAAATCAAGGTTAGATATGTTTGAATACTATTTTCTTCAAGTGACCTATGATTTCCATTACAACATCTTTTTGGGATTTCTTAAAGTTTTCAAGGCAAGCTTCAATTTGTGAGACTTCAAGGTCAATGTCCTTCTTCAGTTGACCAGTTGCATGTACATAAGATCCCGACCCATCAGCAATGCCTTCCATCCTTTCAAAGATTTTGTGAAGTTCAGCATCAAAGGATTCAACAGAATTGCTTATGAAAAAAGAGATCATGTCCAGTCTCGAATTAAGTTCTTCTTTCAACTGATTAAAGTCTTCTTTTAATTGAGTAATTTCATGAGATCTCTGACTATCATACTCAGCAAGCAAAGCTCTCAACTGACCAATCTGTTCATCAGAGAATCTCCCAGAAGCAGCAATAGACTGATGTGGAGGAGAGGGAATGGTACTAGGTCCGGCCTCTGAAGGTCCAGCTGAAGATGGTCCCGCAATAGATGGATCAGGGACTGATGGTCCCACAGTGGATGGTCCAGGGATGTCTTCTACTCTGGTCTCTTCTGCTCTATCTCTTTCAGCTCTTTCCTCTCTTTCTCCTTTCATCCATACACCATTCAACTTCTTGAAGCCCATCCGATGAATAGTAGAGATACTATAATAGTCAGTATGCCTCAATTTTCTTAGGGGTTCATTCTCCATAATAAGCACACCTTGGCTTCTAAAGATTAATGTCAAAATCATACCATATGGCAGTGTAGATCTTTTTTTTTTTGTAGCCGCCTATGCCATATATCCAATCATCATGCCAGCTAAGTTGACTGGCCTCCCAGTAATTATGCAATCCATCAAAGAATGTCTCGCTCCGAGACGTACTTGTTGGCCCAGATGGCAACCCAAGAGGGGGGGGGGGTGAATTGGGTTCTTAAAAATTTAAGACTTTTTGAAATGTTTTAAACAGATTTGCTCAAGATGTGCAAGTGAGTGAAATTAACTAAGAAGCAATGCACAAGCAAATAATAAAGAGAGATAGAGAGAGAGAAAATATAGCACGGCAAACACAAGATAATTTTATAGTGGTTCGGTGCAACCAACACCTACGTCCACTCCCAAGATTCACTTGGGTCCACACTATAATCTCCTCAGATTACAGTCGAGTTGTTTTCCAAGCTCACAACTCAAACTTGTTGTTTTTCCGGGATCACAACGAACCCAGCTGGTTTTACTCGGGCTTACCAGCACAAAACCCTACACGTTGTTTTTCACGGGCTCACAACTAACCCAACACAAGCACCCGGCTTGCAACGAGGTACAACAACCTCCACTGATTCAATCCACTTGAATCAGTACACAATCAAAATAAATTCGAGTTTAAATATTGAACAGCTCCCCTTGAGCAAATAATCAAAATAAAGAATAAAAGGGTTAGAAAAGCCTGATAAGATTGCAGATGGATGTGGCTTTGGCTTTCTTCCTTCTCCTCTTTAACTCCTCTTGAAGTGTTGAATCAGGCCTCAGCAAGATCCTTGACCGTTTGAAAACTTTGGAGTTGAGATGAAGCTTTTTCTCCTTTTGTTGAATGTTGAAAATCCTTCGATTTGATCTTTGAAAAGCTCTTGGATTTTCTTTTGACTTTTGTGGATTGAAGATCTGGAGCAGTCGGAACTTCCTCTTTGATTTCACTCCTTTTGAATCACTCTACTTTGAGCTAGAAGATTTTTCCAATAAGCTCTGTTTTTCCCTCTTTTTGAAAGATATTCTTTTCTCTCTTTTTGATATTCAAATTCATGTGTGATATGAAAAGAGCTCCTCTATTTATAGAATCTGCAAAAATATATCCGTTAGAGACAAGGAAAAATAGCCGTTATTCAAAAATCTTACCGTTGAGTGACGTGTCATCGTGAAAAAATATCGTCCAGATTTGCTGGAGTCGACTCATGCTTTTCCCGAGTCGGCTCGAGCTCGTCTTACCAAATATAGAAATGTTTATAAAGGTTAGGGGTCGACTCGCCAGAAATAAAGTGTCGACTCCTGATAGTCGGGAGTCGACTCGTGAAAGGCTTGGGGTCGACTCGCGAAGTGCTCAGAAAAACACTCTTCTGGTGTCTGAGCGGAGTCGACTCGCACAGTCAGGGAGTCGGCTCGACAGAATCAGGGGTCGACTCGACAATTTCGTGGGTCGACTCGACACAGATGCACATTTCTGTACACTGAGTGGAGTCGACTCTGAAACTCAGGAGTCGGCTCCGGAACGTATCAAAAATCAGAAACTTTTCTGATTGACATTAAAATCGTTCCAGATTCATTTTAATTCATTGTTTTGACTTGAATACAATAAAATAGACATTTAGAATTGATTCAAGAACTAATCCAAAAACTTATTGAATAAAACATGAATTATAACATTTCTTTTCGAAAGTTTGAATATTGAGCTTAAAGTTTCTTTCAAAATAGATTAGAGTCAAACTTTAACATTCTCATTGATTGTTCAAAATAAATTTGTTGCTCATTTACATAAACTCATTACATCTTTTAATAAACTCAATGGCTTTTAGTAATCATCAAAATCAAAAGGATTGGATCATATAATTTTTCTATAATCTTCCAACAATCTCCCCCTTTTTGATGATGACAAAAATATTGAGTTTGTTCATGATTGATTAGTGAATTTATTTTGTTTTCATAGTTAGGCTTAGGCTCCCCCTTAATGAGGTAGCTCCCCCTATGAAACTTAATTAAATATCTCATTGTTTATCTCATTGATTACTTTGATTTCTTTCAAATATATCACAATCATAGAACTATAAAATTCTCCCCCTTTTTTGTTATCAACAAAAAGGTAGAGAAGCATAAACATTCATTCAAATAAGATAAGATTTGACAATTTCATTCATTCATTGAAATAAGGAAATACATTGAGTAATCAATATAGAGAATTCATTTCATTAAAAGGTCTAATACATCAAGATGTTCAGTACATTGATTTCAAAATGAAAGCATAACAAAACTTCAGTACATAACAAGGATTGAAAATCTAATAACTCAAAAATGAGTTCTTACAATTCTAGTTAAATGATCTACTATTTTTCATTCCTTCAGATTGAATTCTCACATAATCTTGAGTCTCTCATCAACAAAGGTGCACGCACTCTGAATCTTGTCTTGAAGCTCCGCGTTGCACTTGGCATATGTCTCTCCATCTCCGCATATATCCTTAAGTTCTTCAAATATATTTTTGAGATCACCACTTAAAGATACCGAAGAAGAGCTGAGAGTAGACTCTATCTTAGAGATACGATCATCAAATGAATAAAGAGTCTCCCTCAAATTCATAAATTTATTTTCAAATTCAGTTTTAAGTTTT
>UESW01000774.1:0-22883 GCA_900491605.1 Calamus simplicifolius | reverse complement strand
CGCGCGCGCGCACGCGCATGTATGTTTATGTGTAAGAGAAAGTTAGAAAACCAAAGCAATCCAATGACTAAGCCAATTCAATGTAGATACAACTTAAGGCCCTTCTCAAATCGTTTCCATTCCAACTCAAAAAGGCACCTAGGCTCTCGTTAATACTAAATTCCAATTTTGAAGGGACATCTATCTGATTGCCTTCAATCTATCATACATATGTTAGTCAGTTCGTCAACAGCCGTCACCAGCGACGGAGATCTGATTCCCTCTCCGAGATCAAGAAAAGAGAGGGGGAGTCGCTGAAGAGTTACCTCGGCCGCTTCAACACGGCCCTCCTAGAAGTCGACCATCTCAACCACAAGGTGGCCATATTCACCCTGGCCAGAGGAGTGTCCAAGGAGGGAGACTTCTACCTAGCTCTGGAGGTTAATTACCCAAAAAGCCTCTTGGACACGATGTCCCTAGCGGACAAGTATGCCAAGGTGGAAGAATCGAGGAGGTCAGCTCGGACCGAGCAACTGAAGAAGAAAGAAGCAAACGGCTCGGACAAGCAGCGAGCCCACCGCCATGCTAGCCCGCCTCGCCACCGCAGAGCTCCTCCGCCGCCACCTCGAGATCGAACTCAGAGTCCGATCCGAAGGTTTGACCGCTATACTCCTTACCACGCCAAGAGCGTAGATCCTGATAGAGATAGCATCAGCTTCCTTGACCCCCTCCTCTTTGAGGCAACGGAGCTCGGAGGGACTCGGCCAAGTATTGTCACTTTCATCGGGACTACGGGCACGATACCGAGGATTGTTGGCAGCTCAAAAATGAGATCGAGCAATTGATCCGGCGAGACAGACTGAACTGGTTCAGGGGCCCCCCTGAGCCGATTAATGAAGAGAATTGCCAACCTAAACCTCACCAACTTCCACCACCAAATCCTCCAGTTATCGCAACGTCAATGTGATAACGGCAGCTGGATCCCCATCTTCTTGGCTAGGCGAGGAGGAGAACCCGCTGAAGAAAGCTCGGGTCGATGAGCTCACCTTCTCTGATGAAGACCTTGGGGAGGTATAGTACCCCCATGATAATGCTCTGGTTGTATCGTTAAATATGAACAATTATGATATACACCGGATTTTGGTTGATAGTGGAAGTTCTGTTAAAATTCTTTATTTCGATGCCTTTGTGAGGTTAAAATTTTGGGTAGAAAGCCTCCGACCGATGGATTCTACCCTGGTGGGCTTCACAGGTGACTCCATAATCCTTGAAGGAGTCATACTCTGTCAGTCCGAGCAGCACCTGGCCCCGTGTGGCTACCGTGTTTATGGATTTCCTCATAACCAAGCTCAGATCTCCTACAACGCCATCCTTGGTAGGCCAGGGCAAATCTCTCTTAAAGCCATTATTTTCATTCCCCATCTCACCATGAAATTCCCCACTGAATGGGGAGTGGGGGTTGTTCGAGGAAGTCAGATCATAGCTCGGCATTGCTTTGTTGCCAACCTCCAATCCAGAAAGCCTGACGTGGATGGGCTAGATGCTCGGGAAGATCTCGCCGAGCAACAAGGAGAGCCGGCCGAAGAACTGAGGAGGTACCACTCGACGAGCTCGGCCCGACCAAACTATAAAGGTCAGATCACAGCTCGAAGGAAAGCTTCGATAAGAATTGATTGAGTTCCTTCGAAGGAATGCCGACATCTTCGCCTGGTCTGCATCGGATATGCCTAGAATCAGCCAAGATATCCTGGTCCACCACCTCAGCGTGGACGAAACATTCAAGCCCATTAAGCAGAAGAAGAAGAGCTTCGCCCCAGTGCGCCAAAAGGCCATCGAAGAAGAGGTGGATAAGCTCATCAAAGCCAAGTTTATCCGGAAGGTTAGTTACCCCGACTGGCTGGCGAACGTGGTCATGGTAAAGAAGTCGAATGGTAAATGGAGGATCTGCATCGACTTCACTGACCTCAATAAGGCCTGCCCAAAAGACAGCTTTCCTCTTCCACGGATTGACCAGCTCGTGGATTCAACTTCAGGCCATCAAATGCTAACTTTTATGGATGCTATTTGGGCTACAACAGATCTAAATGGCATCCAAAGACGAGGAGAAAACTGACTTCATCACCGACCGAGGTATCTATTGCTACCGATTATGCCCTTTGGTTTGAAAAATGCAGGTGCCACCTACCAAAGGTTAGTCAACAAAGTCTTCAAGGAGCAAATCGGTCGGAATATGGAGGTGTATGTGATGATATGTTGGTAAAAAGAAAGGAGGCATCCAGCACATCGAGGACCTTGCGGAGAGCTTCGCTACACTTCGAAAATACCAGATGAAGCTCAATCCCACCAAATGTGCCTTTGCAGTCAACTCTGGAAATTCCTCGGCTTCATGGTTTCACAGCAAGTCATCGAGGCAAACCCTCAAAAATCCAAGCCCTGCAACAAATGGCTCCGCCAGGGTTAGTCAAGGATGTGCAGTGCCTCACGGGAGGGTGGCAGCCCTCAGCCGCTTCATTGCTCGATCGGCCGAGAAATGCCTTCCCTTCTTCAAAGTGCTTCGGTCGGCCAAAAACTTTCAGTGGACCCCAGATTGCCAGAAGTCCTTCCAAGACCTCAAGAAATACCTTGGCTCGCCACCTCTCCTCAGTAGCCCAAAGCCAGGGGAAGTATTGAATCTATACCTGGCGGTCTCTGAAAATGTTGTTGGCTCGGTTCTAACCAGAGAGGATAACAGAGTCCAAAGGCCTATCGATTATGTCAGCAAACTACTCAAAGATGCTGAAATGAGGTACACTCAAGTCGAGAAGATGGTCCTAACTCTAGTAACATCGGTCCAAAAGTTACGGCCATACTTTCAGGCGCATACTGTCATCGTCCTGACCAACCAACCTTTCAAGGCAATTATCCATCGTCCAGAAGCATCGGGGAGAATGACCAAATGGCTGTTGAGCTGAGCAAGCATGACATTCAATATTAGCCTCATCAGCCATTAAAGCCCAAGTTCTAGCAGACTTCCTCCTCGAATGCACCATACCCAAAGATGGCTATATTTTGGATACCCCCGGACAACCAAAGCCCAGTGCCCCATGGTTGCTTCACGCCGATGGATCCTCCAGTGCAGGCGGCTCTAGCGCCGGCCTGGTCTCACCAGTCCGAAGGATGCAACCTTTGAATATGGCATTCGTTTCTCCTTCTCGGCCTCAAATAATGAAGCGGAGTATGAAGCCCTGCTCTCCGGACTCCGAATCACCCATGAGCTCAAAGTCAAGAAACTGATTGCCTACACTGACTCCCAATTGGTGGTTGGCAAGGTGTAGGGAGAATCGAAGCTCAGAGCCGAGCATGATTGGTATCTCCAAAAGGTGCGCGATCTATCTTTCTATTTCGATGAATTTAAAATTGTCCAGATCCCAAGGGCTGAAAATACACGCGCCGACCTACTGTCCTACCTGGCAACTACGGAGTCAATGGATCTCGAGCAAAAATTTCACCTAGAGGTCCTACATAAGCCCAGCATCATCGATGTTGATCACATGATGTAGGTTGACACCGAACCATCCTGGATGGACCCATTGCACCAGTACTCAAAGAAGGGTTACTGCCCACTGATAGAAAGGAAGCAAGGAAGTTGAAACTGCAATCATCTCATTATGTTCTGATTGATGACTGGCTATATAAGCAATCCTTCTCCATGCCATTACTCAAATGCCTCCATCCATCAAAGCCGATTACGCTCTTCAGGAGGTTCATGAAGGCATCTGTGGCAGTCACCTCGGTAGCCATGCCCTATGCCACAAAGTGCTACGCCAAGGATATTATTGGCCGATGATGTAGAAAGATGATGATGACCTCGTCTGAGCCTGTGATGCGTGCCATGACACTCAAATATTCAAAGGCTCCCCTCTGCTCACCTGACTTCCATCTCATCCCCTTGGCCCTTCGTCAAGTGGGGAATGGATATACTTAGCCATTTCTCCCTCGCAACGGGGCAAAGGAAGTTCTTGTTTGTTGCAATTGATTATTTTACTAAGTGGGTTGAAGCCGAAGTAGTCGCCCAGATAATCAAAGCTCGGGCTAAAGACTTCGTGTGGAGGTCCATCATCTGCCGCTTCGGTCTTCTCCACACCATCATCACCAACAACGGGAAGCAATTTGATAATCCGAAGTTTCGAGAGTTCTGCGAGGATCATGGCATTCTTCATCGCCTGACATCGGTCGGACATCCTCAAGCTAATGGAGAGGCCGAGGTAACAAATCAAACTATATTACAGGGAATTAAAGCTCGGTTCAACCAAGCGCGAGGCAGATGGGCGGAGGAGCTCCACCTTGTGCTGTGGGCATACCGAACCACTAAAAGGGCTTCCACGGGCCAGACTCCATTTAAAATGGCTTTCGGCACAGAATCCGTTATCCTCATGGAGGTTGGGCTCCTCTCCCCTCGCACCGAAGGCTACTCAGAAGAATCCAATGATGAACAATTTTGATCCAATCTTGACTTGATAGAAGAAGTCAGGGAGAAAGCCCGAATCCAGATGGCGGCCTACCAACAAAGAGTTGCCCGCTACCATTTAACTAGAGTCAAAGGAATTTTTTTCTCCCCAGGTGATCTGGTACCTCGGAAGGCATCCATCTCAAAGCCACTGGAGCAATGGAAGTTGTCCCTAAATGGAAGGGTCCTTATCAAATTACGGAGGTAATCAGACCCGACACCTATAAGCTCCAAGATCTAGATAAAAAATCTATTCCTCGAACCTGGAACTCGGATAATCTCTGCATCTATCATCAGTGAGAGTATGCCCTCCCTGAACTTACTTTGTCAATTGAGTTAAATCTTCAAAGATTCAAAAAAATTCTATTGTTATTACTTTCTTTGATGGCTACAATGAGAGACAGGTTTATAAATCCTCGGCTGGATCAAGCGATCTCCGGACCTTGGCTGTGCCAAGTAAAATATATCCCAGCTGGGCTGGAAGGACTCCGTACCTTGGCAGTGCCAAGTAAAATATATCCCAACTGGGCTGGGAGGACTCCATACCTTGGCAGTGCCAAGTAAAATATAATCTTTATAAATCCTCGACCAGGCCAAGCGATCTCCGGACCTTGGCCACGCCAAGTAAAATATATCCCAGTTGAGCTGGGAGGACTCCGTACCTTGGCAAGAATTTTTAACTTTTATGAATAAATACGAGTAAAAAGTTAGTCCAAAAAATAAAAATATATATATATAGTGACTTAAAATATAACTTTATTAATTAAAAATTAATAAAATTAATAAATGTGATGACTAGAAGAAGAATCAACATAGTTTGCCTATGAAAAATTAAGTAGGTAGAAAAAAGCAAAAGAGGTTGATGGTTATAAATTTTGGTATATAAGCAAAGATAAGAATAAAAATAAATCAGAAATCATTATATATAAGAGTTTAAAAGATAAAATTATAAATATTAAGAAAATAATATTAAAAATAATTTTGCTTAAAGTAGTGTTAGAAGGGGAGTTCATTATTATTATTAGTGCTTATACTCTTCATATAAAATAATGCTAAAAAGCAAAGCTTTAATTTAAGAGGACATGAATGAAGTTATTTAAATAATTTTTGTAAATATAAAAGAGATTTGAATAGACATATAAAAAATATAAGTTATTTAAATAATTTTTAGTAAGAAAAAATATTTATAAAAAAGAGTTGAATAGACATATAAAAAATATAATGTAGATTTTGAAAAAATATATAAATAAAGTTATTTAAATTATAGTTAGTAAGAAAAATATTTATCAAAAAAAATTGAATGAATACATGTGAAAATACAATATAAATTTTGAAAGAGCATATAAATGTTATAGTTTCAAACATAGAAATGAAGAAATTGAAGATAATTTAGAATTTGAAATAACATATAATTTAGTATAGCATTTTTTGTGTTGGCTTATGGGGGCCAGCGTCTCCCTTGTGATTCGCTGCCATGGGCTTATGGGGGCCCATATATGGCATCAGTGCTTGACAGCCCAACCAACATGTGCGTGCCATGTGGACGCACTGCGAAGCCCCTCATGTCCGCCCGTCGCTTAGCGTAGGACTCTGCACTGCCATTGTAAATTATGGAGGGTGCCCTGCAGGAAACAGCCTTGGGGCTTAAGGAAATAAAGTACCACCTTTACTGACAGCTATAGCTTTTGGTAAGATGGTAAGGGGCTTGATCCTAAAACCTGGTATCAGAGCGAGGATGTTGGTTCGAATCCCCTGGGTGTCGCTGTGGGGGGGGGGGGGGGAGAACTGTGGGGGGTGCCCTGCAGGAATCAGCCTTGGGGCTTAAGAAAATAAAGTACCGCCTTTACTGACAACTATAGCTTTTGGTAAGGGGCTTGATCCTGAAACCGGGGCTGTTGACCCAATTGTTGATTTTGATGATTAACAAAACTATTTGAGTATAACATTTGAAGTTACTAATGATTTTGATTAAGTTTTTTCAGTTTATGATATGATTTATTAATCAAAATGATAAGACAAATCAAGTTCTAGTTCGAATCTAATGTCAAGGTAATATTTCAGACATTAGAGTCGACACATGGAATCGTAGAGTCGATTCCAAAAAACGGCATAGACTTAGAGTCGACTCCCGGACTATTAGAGCCGACTCCAACAGAAAAGACAGAACGATGGTTTTTCTGGCCATGACTAGAGTTGACTCCGGGACTGTTAGAGTCGACTCCAGAAGTTTTTTGTGTCGACCCCAGAAAAGTTAGAGATGACTCCAGTTCAAACGATTTGGGATTTTCGATTTAGAGCCGACTCCAGAAAAGTTAGAGTCAACTCTAGAATGTCAGACGCGACTTCAGAACTGTCAGAATGACTCTAAACTTTACTTTTATCTTTTTGATTCCAATGGCTATTGCTATTTTTGGATCTAATCCTTCTTACACTTGTTTCTAACGGATAGTTTTCATCTATTTATGGATTAAACTGATCTATAAGAAGAGGGTTTGCTGCATCCGAAAATGAGATAGAAGAAAAAAGAAGAAAAGGGATAGAAAAAGAGAACAAAAGAAAAGAATAGAGACAAATCTTTGAAATCCATCAGAAAAGAAAAGAGGAAAAATTCGAGAGGAAAGATCATACTGATTCTCCAAAAGAAAAGAGAGAGATTCCAAGCCTTCATAGCTTCATTTTGAAGAAATCTCAAGAAAGGAAGCAAGCCCTAGTTTTCTGATCTTCAGAGCTTCAAGAGCATTCTAAAGGAAGATCCATCCAAGAAAAGAGAAGAAGCAAACCACCAAGATCTGCAAATCAGGCTTTGATTCCTATCTCTTTATTTCATATTTTATCATTGTATATTTGCTCATTGGAGGAGCTTTTATTTTGTAAAAATGATTATTGTTTGCTGGGTCAATCGGAGGATTGATTCCATTGAGGTTGTTAGCCTTGTGCAAGTAGTTTGCTTGTGCTGTAAGGTTTTGTGCTGGTGAGCCTTGAAAACCAGCTGGGTTCGTTGTGCACCCGGGAAAATAACAAGTTCGAGTTGTGAGCTTGCAAAACAACTCTGCTGTAATCAAATTGATTATAGTGTGGACCCAAGAGATACTTCGGAGTGAACGTAGGTGTAGGTACACCGAACCACTATAAAATCTTCTGTGTTTACCGTGATTATCTCATTATCATTAATTCTCTATTTGTGCATATTATGTTTTAATCTGTGCGAATCTAAGTTTTATTTCTGCTGGGGTTTATTTTTCAAAAGAGTTTAAATTTTTAAGAAACCCAATTCACCCCTCCTCTTGGGTTGCTATCTGGACCAACAATTGGTATCAGAGCTAGTGCTCATTTGATTTGATCTAACGATCAAGAGTCAAAGATCCACATGGCAACTCAAGCTGGTTCATCTTTTTTAGAAGGTCAATCTACAAATAGATCACCTTTGTTTAATGGTTTAAACTATGGTTATTGGAAGGCTAGAATGAAAATTTTCATTCAAGCACTTGACTATGATCTATGGAGCATTATAGTCAATGGACCACACACACCCACTGCTAGAATTAATGGCATGGAGATTCCTAAACTGGAAATGGAATGGGATGAACATGATAAAAAGTTGGCACAACTTAATGCAAAAGAAATGAATGTTTTATACTGCTCATTAGATGCAAATGAATTCAATCATATATCTATTTGTATTTCTGCTAAGGAAATCTGGGATAGACTTGAGGTTACCCATGAGGGAACAAATCAAGTCAAGGAATCCAAGATTAACACGCTAGTTCATAAGTATGAATTGTTTAAGATCGATGCATGTGAATCTATTACTGATATGTTTACAAGATTTACTGATATAGTTAATGGTTTAAAAAGCCTTGGTAAATCTTATGATAATTTTGATCTTGTGAGGAAGGTTTTACGATCTTTGCCTAGGACTTGGGAAGCTAAAGTAACTGCAATACAAGAGGCAAAAGATCTAAGTACCCTACCCCTGGAAGAACTATTGGGATCCTTGATGACTCATGAGCTTCAAATTAAGCAACACGTTGATGATAATGAGTCAAAGAAGAAGAGGACTGTAACCCCTGAGACCTTAATTACCTGGTTCATGAAATTTAGCGTAGGATCCCTGGGATGGGTGACGCTTGGGATTCCTGCGGTTTCACGTGGCAATTAAGTTTACAATTCCGCGTAACGAATGGGTTTCCGGAGTCTCTTTTCTAGGTGGCGCGTGAGGATTAAATAGGGAGGAAGAGGATTCCTTCCTTCAGACTGGTGTGCTTCATCCATCAGGTAATCCCCTGCCTCTCAAGAGAGAGAGAGAGCTAGCGGGAGAGAGAGTGAGAGAGCGTGAAACAGAGAGAGCGTGAGAGAGAGAAAGAGACGAGAGAGAGAGAGAGAGAGAGAGAGAGAGCGAGGGAGAGAGAGAGAGAGAGATATCCTGAGAGAGAAATAGCCAGGAAGAGAGAGAGAGAGCCAAAGAACTAGAGAGAGCGAGAGAGAGAGATCGGCACGGTTCACTGTGCCGATCCTTGGTTCGGGCTCGGCGGCGTGCCCATCGCCTGGCCGGGCCTGAGGATTGGCCGGTGACCTCCACCGGCGCCAGGCGTGCATCCGGTGGAGGTCCGGCTGGCCCTGGTGGCCGGCCGAGCTGCCGGCACCGTGCGCACTGTGCGGGAGAAAAAGAGAGAAGGGAGGGAGAGAGAGAGAATTAAGGAGAGAGAGAGAGAGGGGAGGCCAGCCGCGGCGACGGCCGGCTCTGGTCCGGCCAACGGCGGCCGGACCAGCCCCAATTTAGCCGGATTTGACGCCAGCGGAGAATTTCACGCGGGAGCAGCGGAGAGAAGAGAGAGAGGGAGAGATTGAGAGTGAGGGAAGGAGGAAGGAGGCCGGCCGCGGTGGCGGCCGGCTCCGGCCCGGCCTCCGGTGGCCGGGCCGGACGGGATTAGGCCGGCGGTGGCCCTGGCCGCCGGCCAAAGGCTGTCCCCTGTTTCGCCCGAAACAGGGGAGCGGGGGTTGGATGTTGGCCATGGGCCGGCTGGGCCGGCCTGGTTTGGGCCTTCTGGGCCGTGCAGCGAGCAGATTTGGGGCTAGTTTTTGGGTCCCGTAACGGGCCGGGATTAGCAAAATATTTATATGGCTAGAATCTGGGTGAATTCTAGTTTCATGGGGTATTTTTACTTCCCCAATTGGGTGTGTATAGTGGGAGATATTCGAACCCGGATTTGAGCCCGTGAACTAGTCTGGGTAGGGTCTTAAGGGTCATTTTATTAATTAGAATTCAGCGAATTAATTATGTACATTGATCATGTAGGTGCCCAGACATCTGATTAGTTGGTGCATCATTTGGATTTTGCGTATGAGATAAGTAAGACTATTATGCAATTTAATTGTTTAATTAATAAATTGAGTATATACAGTTTGCATGCATTTTTATAAATTAACTGAATTGTCTATGTGGCATGGAACCGTGGATTTCAAATGAACAATTATATGATTATAATGATTGGTAATATTGTAAGAAATGATTTATTGATGTATATGCCAAAATTGTGATTGCCTGTACGGCATGTTTTATTGAGGTAATTATATGCATTCCTTTGTACTGTGCAAACCACTGTGAGATATTATGAGATACAGATGCATGATGCACATGTGATGAAAATGTTAAATAGATTTATATGTGTCGCCGCGGTTCTCCTTTACTATGGCCCCACACATTGTAGATGTGTTCTGTATGATTTTTATGGCCACACACACTGGAGATGTATTCTATTATGATATGGCCCCACATATTGTAGACATGTTCTGTATGATTTTTACGGCCTCACACACTGACGAGTGTGTTCTGGCCCACATGTCTTACAATATGTTCTGTATGATTTTTATGGCCACATACATCGTAGAGTGTGTTCTGTTATGGTATGGCCCACACATCGTACAATGTGTTCTGTGGATGTTGATGGCCACGCATCTGGAGGATGTGCTCTGATTGAGGTATTGCAGGGCCGTGGGTCACATAGGAAATCTATAATTACATAAACAGTGAGTTTGTCAGACTGCATATTCTGATGATTATCAAATGTTCAATTTATGTTAAGTTGACAAATGCATATGTTGATAGCATGTTAAATATAATATGATTGTATAATAGGCTTACTTATTGAGTGTAAACTCATTAAACCTTCACCATGTTTTTCAGAGCCTCAGGTTGATGATGGATGTGTGCAGATTGATGGAGCTTCCAATAAATAAAATAAGAACCATTGCATTGGTGTAATCATATTATGTTTGTGTGTAGGGCTTGTTGTAGCCCAACTTTATTAGCATGACTTGGATGTAGGGTTTGATACCCAAAACTTATAATTATCATTTGTATTATGGTTGGTTTTCATAATTATTGTCTCATTTGAATAGTATGTCAAGATTTTAAGACGCCTTGCGTGCCGCCAGCTCACGGCGGGTTGTCACCCTAGCCCAATATTTGGGTCTGGGGCGTGACAGCTTTTATGGTATCAGAGCTTAGGTTATGACCCTAGGGACACGGACATATTGACATGATAACAGGTAGAGAACTTATGACCCTAGGGACATAGACATATTGACTTGATAACACGGAGAGAACATATTTGGATGACATTATACTGAGAGTCACCTAACACTTTAGTTTATGATATTAACCCCATCTATTTAACAGAAAATAGTTATGGCTCGCTGTACTAGGAGCCAACTGTTTGAGGAGGACTCTCTGGCCGGTAATGCTGATCAGCCGATGGGTTAAGGAACTACTGGAGGTATGGCCCCTGCCAACCCAGTAGGAACTGAGCACCAGTGATTCCAGTCCGAGATGCTTCAAGCTCTCTCGGGTATGGCGCAGTCTATGCAGGACATGCAGCATCAGAGTGCGCAGTGGAAGCGTGGTGGGCCCATAACCCACAGGACCCAGGTTATGATCTTAGGGACATATGCATAATGACACTCTAGGCAAAATACTTGGATAACATTGAGACAATTATGACTTTCAAGGAATTTCATGAATTATGCTTGGAAGCTTGAAATTTAAAGTTTACCAAGATATTAATTGAATTACAAATTTGATAGGAATTGAGAATGAACCATCGCAAGCCAATGATATTATGTGGGCTCCCTGACTGGTAGCCTTGATCAGTGGGGAGGTCGAGGGGCTTCTAGAGGTTTTAGCTCATTAAACTTGTTGGAAATGATTCGTAGCACCTTTAAATAATATGGGAGATGAAATTTTAATTGGATATGCAATAAAAGATAGATGAATATATGGAATATGATATAGTAGTTGAAAATTGCAATTGATGACTAATATGACTAAGATATCATCATTATGTTCATATTGCAATTGAGTTGATATGTGGATTTGGGTTAGTAAATCTGAATTTGAATGTGGATAAAATAATTTTATTTGTAGAACTTACATTGTTGATATTGTAAGTTTAAGATTATGAGCTAATCTGTTGGTTATATGGATGATTAATATTGATGATATTTTGGGAATGAAATAGTTAATTACATATTTTGATTAATCACAATTGAGTACTTTCTGAATTTGAGTCTGGATGGATAAGTATATATAGTGAATTTTACTAAGAGAATTTTATTATGGTACTGCATGTTCAAAACTGATTGTTAATTTGCTAGATGTGGAGATGGTTGATATTGATGCTAATGAAATAGTTGACTGCATATTATATCTTGATGGACCATTTAGGAAGAATATAAAATTTTAAATTCGGAGATAATTATTGTTTAAGTTTTTGAGAGCAGTAGACTCTATTAATCTTTAGAACTGATTTTGGCTATAAATGACCAAATATTTTGATGGTAGAAAGTGAAAGATTTTAGCAAGAATGAGAATAAGATAAACTCCACTGATAAAGAATTTCATAGGGATTTTTATTTTTTTTTGATTTCTGAATCAAGATATCTGTTCATTAATTATCGTGCATATTATTGTGCCTTTCTTCATAGTTCCTAAGTAGATATCTTCTCCAGAATGGATAAATTATCATTCAGCCATAGGTGGCATATTTATTGTTAAGAAAATAGGAGGGAGATGATTTTATGTTGATTATTATCAGTTATGGATTATGGTTAAGGGTACATCTATTATCACTTTCAAGTCATAGAGAGATTACTATAATTTCAATTATGTCTTTTGAATGGTAAGTGTATTTTCAATCTTTATTGACCTTATAAGTCTTGTATCCATCTGAGCTAGATTAGTGAAGTCACTTTGAGATATTTGAGGGGTTTAAATTACTTGGTCATGTTATGGCATTAGACATTGCATAATCTATAGATGATTTTGATAGTCATTGGTAACAAATAATTGATTCGAGGATTTGAATCATTTAAATTCAATATTTATTGAGATATACTGACCTATTCAAGAGAAATTGATTGGTTATGGTAGTATTATTGATAAATATGAAGGAGATAAATTAATCATACTGATGATTAATGATGGCACTATTATCCAAAGAAATTAAATTAGTTGATTATGATAATTATGAAAGATATCCTAAATGATTGGCTTAATGTTCATTGATGTTAGCTTGAAGTATTCAAGAGTGAAACCAAGTATGTTATGATGATTAAATTAAGTGTCGTAATGATTAATGGCACATTCAACTATTCAAGAGTTGAGAGAGCATTGGAAGAAACTATATTATATCTAAGTTACAAGAATTTAGAATTGTCTTATCGAGGAATTAAGAATACCTGATGTGTTACTAACCTTAAGAATGGATGACATAATACATGTGATGGACTCTATGATATTTATGATGATTGTGTTGTGAGAAGTTAAGGTATATATAGAATATATATAAAAGGGATGACAGAAAGAAATACTTCTTAAGGAATTCAATTTTATTTGGTAGGAAGATTAAATTAATTTTGAAAGTTGGACATGTCATTTGGGTACTTGGGAATGAAATAAAAGTTTGCTAGTGAGTATCTATAATGTTACAAGCTGTGGACATTTAATTTCGAGGATGAAATTTTAGCGGGATAAAATGTTAATATTGTTTCTGGTTTAGTAGTAAACTGAGTAAATTGAGTATGAACCCATTTGTCTCACTCTTCTAATTTGATGATGTTATCATAAGGCTTTGTGGATTAAGCTGAATTTCTGTCCAGCCTTCCACCCTCAAATAGATGGATAATTTGCATGAACCAATTAGCTTTTGATGTTATACTGCAAGCTTGTGTAATGGATTTTGGAGGTGCTTAGCATAAATTTTTTACCTTTAGTGAAATTGCTTATCTTATTGATTACCAAGCCAATATTCAAATGGATTCATTTTGTTGTCTATGATATAAGGTGTAAAAATTTATTGAGATGAAGTGTGAGAGAGAAAATTTTGGTTTCTGAGCTGGTTTAACAAATATGAGAAAGTATCGTTAATTAAAGCAGCTTCATGTAGCTCAGAGTCAATAGAAAAGTTAAGTTGATGTCAAAAAGAAAGATTTGAAATTTCAGGTAGAAATTTTTGGAAGTTTTACTAATCAATGATATGATGAGATTTGTGCCACAATACATTGGGCCATTTGAGATTTTGATCAAAATAAAGGAGGTGACTTATAGCTTAGCACTGGCTTCATTACTCTTTGGGGTGTTCAATGAGTTTATACCTTTATGACTGAGGAGGTGTATTTCAAACCCCGTTATGTATTAGAACTTGAACCGATTTAGTTTAAGAAAGAATTGACCTATGAAGATCATTTTGTGCACATTGTGGACCGCAAGGATTAAGTTCTGAGATGGTGTAGTATTCCTTATGTCAAAGTTTAGCGGAGTAATTATTCTGAGAGGGAGATTATATGGGAGTCTAAGGAGAAAATGAAAAAGAAACATCCCCAATTAATTGTATCTTATTACAGATCAATGATGTATCGATGACGGTGACTTTTGAATGAAATTTAGCTGATTATGAGATAGAAAATTTGGATTTGTATTCTATTGAATGTATATCAAATTTCGAGGCCGAAATTTTATAAGGAGGGGAGAATGTAACCCCCGAGACCTTAATTACCTGGTTCGTGAAATTTAGCGTAGGATCCCTGGGACGGGTGACGCTTGGATTCCTGCGGTTTTACGTGGCGATTAAGTTTACAATTCTGCATAACGAATGGGTTTCCGGAGTCTCTTTTCTAGGCGGCGCGTGAGGATTAAATAGGGAGGAAGAGGACTCCTTCCTTCAGACTGGTGCGCTTCATCCATCAGGTAATCCCCTGCCTCTCAAAGAGAGAGAGAGAGCTAGCGGAGAGAGAGTGAGAGAGCGTGAACAGAGAGAGCGTGAGAGAGAGAAAGAGACAGAGAGAGAAAGAGAGAGAGAGCGAGCGGGAGAGAGAGAGAGAGATATCCTGAGAGAGAAATAGCCGGGAAGAGAGAGAGAGCCAGAGAACCAGAGAGAGCGAGAGAGAGAGATCGGCACGGTTCACTGTGCCGATCCTTGGTTCAGGCCCGGCGGCATGCCCGTCGCCTGGCCGGGCCTGAGGATTGGCCGATGACCTCCACCGGCGCCAGGCGTGCGTCCGGTGGAGGTCCGGCTGGCCCTGATGGCCGGCCGAGCTGCCGGCACCGTGCGCACTGTGCGGGAGAAAAAAGAGAAAGGGAGGGAGAGAGAGAGAATTAAGGAGAGAGAGAGAGAGGGGAGGCCGGCCGCGGCGATGGCCGACTCTGGTCCGGCCAACGGCGGCCGGACCGGCCCCAATTTAGCCGGATTCGACGCCGGCGCGGAGAATTTCATGCAGGAGCAGCGGAGAGAAAGAGAGAGAGGGAGAGAAATTGAGAGTGAGGGAGGGAGGAAGGAGGCCGGCCGCGGCGGCGGCTGGCTCCGGCCCGGCCTCCGGTGGCCGGGCCGGACGGGATTAGGCCGGCGGCGGCCCTGGCCGCCGGCCAGAGGCTGTCCCCTGTTTCGCCCGAAACAGGGAGCGGGGGTTGGATGTTGGCCATGGGCCGGCTGGGCCGGCCTGGTTTGGGCTTCTGGGCCGTGCAGCGAGCAGATTTGGGGCTAGTTTTTGGGCCCCGTAACGGACCGGGATTAGCAAAATATTTATATGGCTAGAATCTGGGTGAATTCTAGTTTCATGGAGTATTTTACTTCCCCAATTGGGTGTGTATAGTGGGAGATATTCGAACCCGAAGTTGAGCCCATGAACTAGTCTGGGTAGGGTCTTAAGGGTCATTTTACTAATTATAATTCAGCGAATTAATTATGTACATTGATCATGTAGGTGCCCAGACATCTGATTAGTTGGTGCATCATTTGGATTTTGCGTAGGAGGTAAGTAAGACTATTATGCAATTTAATTATTTAATTAATAATTGAGTATATACAGTTTGCATGCATTTTTATAAATTAACTGAATTATCTATGTGGTATGGAACCGTGGATTTCAAATGAACAATTATATGATTATAATGATTGGTAATATTGTAAGAAATGATTTATTGATGTATATGCCAGAATTGTGATTGCCTGTACGGCATGTTTATATTGAGGTGATTATATGCATTCCTTTGTACTGTGCAAACCACTGTGAGATTATTAGATACAGATGCATGATGCATATGTGATGAAAATGTTAAATAGATTTATATGTGTCACCGCGGTTCTCCTTTACTATGGCCCCACACATTGTAGATGTGTTCTGTATGATTTTTATGGCCACACACACTGGAGATGTATTCTGTTATGATATGGCCCCACATATTGTAGACATGTTCTGTATGATTTTTACGGCCTCACACACTGACGAGTGTGTTCTAGCCCACATGTCTTACAATGTGTTCTGTATGATTTTTATGGCCACATACATCGTAGAGTGTGTTCTATTATGGTATGGCCCACACATCGTACAATGTGTTCTGTGGATGTTGATGGCCACGCATCTGGAGGATGTGCTCTGATTGAGGTATTGCAGGGCCATGGGTCACATAGGAAATCTATAATTACATAAACAGTGAGTTTGCCAGACTGCATATTCTGATGATTATCAAATGTTCAATTTATGTTAAGTTGACAAATGCATATGTTGATAGCTTGTTAATATAATATGATTGTATAATAGGCTTACTTATTGAGTGTAAACTCATTAAACCTTCACCATGTTTTTTCAGAGCCTCAGGGTTGATGATGGATGTGTGCAGATTGATGGAGCTTCCAATAAATAAAATAAGAACCATTGCATTGGTGTAATCATATTATGTTTGTGTGTAGGGCTTGTTGTAGCCCAACTTTATTAGCATGACTTGGATGTAGGGTTTGATACCCAAAAACTTATAATTATCATTTGTATTATGGTTGGTTTTCATAATTATTGTCTCATTTGAATAGTATGTCAAGATTTTAAGATGCCTTGCGTGCCGCCAGCACGCGGCGGGTTGTCACCCTAGCCCAATATTGGGTCTGGGGCGTGACAAGGACTATGGCTCTTAAGATTTCTGAATATATGGAAGAGCCTCATGAATCTGAAGATGAAAGTGATGATGAGGACATGGCACTCATCACAAGAAAATTTAAAAAATTCATGAAGAAGAAGAAGTTTGAAAACAAAAAGCTCTTTGCAAGAAAAGATGAGGACAAGGGCAAAGAAAAAGAAGTCATTTGTTTTGAATGTAAGAAGCCGGATCATTTTAAATCTGAATGCCCACAACTAAAGAAAGGCACCCGAAAATTCAAAAAGAAGGCAATGATGGCCACATGGAGTGATTCGGAAAGCTCAAGTTCCGAAGAGAAAGAAAAGAGTGAAATGGCCAATCTATGCTTCATGGCGGACAATGATGAGGTAAGTCCGAGTTTTCTAGATGATTTTACTTTCGATGAATTGCATAGTGCTTTTTATGAATTAATGGATGATTTTGCAAACTTAAGTTCAAAGAACAAAGATCTAAAAAATCAAATGCAAAAACTATCCTTAGAAAATGAAAAGCATGTTGTAGAAAAGAAGTTTTGAAAAAGAAAATGAAAGCTTGAAAAATGAAGTTGATAGACTTAAACCTATAGTTGATAAATTTACTTTAAGCTCTATCAAACTTAATATGATTTTGAACAATCAAAAAGCTGTCTTTGATAAAGCTGGATTGGGATATAATCCACTTAAAAAGCAAAAATCTTTGAAAAATATTTTTATACATGCTGAAAAATCATCAAATATTACTTGTTTTAAATGTGAAAACAAAGGACATAAATCTTATATATGTAAATCTCCACATAATAAAAGAAAGATGATTTGGGTTCCCAAAGGAACAACATCTAACCATGAAGGACCCAAGAAGGATTGGGTACCTAAAATTAAGACTTGAATGTTTTGCAGGAGTGTCTTGCAGCCATCAGACTAAAAAGAAAATGGTACCTAGATAGTAGTTGCTCAAGACACATGACGGGTGACAAAGATCAATTCATCACCCTTGAATCAAAAAGAGGTGGAGTAGTTACTTTGGGTGATAATGGTCAAGGCCATATCATGGGAATTGGTAAGATTCAAATTACTCCATCTACTCATATTGATAATATTTTATATGTTGATGGACTTAAACATAATTTGATAAGTATTAGCCAACTGTGTGACAAAGGTTTCAAAGTTTCCTTTGAAGCTTCTATTTGCACTGTTACTAATCCCATTGATAATAGCATTATTCTTGTTGGTAAACGTTATGGAAATGTGTACTTAATTAATTTGAGTAATTTATCTCCAAGTAATCATTACTTAGTTTTCTAATAATGCTAAGATGAATGAGATTGGTTGGCTATGGCACCGTAGATTAGGTCATGCAAGCACATACCTAATTTCTAAACTATTGAAAATGGATTTAGTTAAAGGTATTCCTAGCTTAAATTTTGAAAATAATCGAATATGTGATGCATGTCAGTTTGGAAAACAAACAAGAACTTCTTTCAAATCTAAGAATATTATTTCAACTACTAGACCACTAGAGTTACTACACATGGACCTTTTTGGACCTACTAGAACCACAAGTCTAGGAGGAAAGAAATATGGTCTAGTGATATTAGATGATTATTCTAGATTCACTTGGGTAATGTTTTTGGCTCACAAAGATGAGACTTTCTCAATATTCCTAAAATTCGTTAAGAAAGTCACAAATGAGAAAAACACTACCATAGTGTCTATTAGAAGTGATCAAGGAACTGAATTTAAAAATTACTTATTTGAAAAATTCTGTTTTGAAAAAGGCGTATATCATAACTTTTCAGCACCTAGGACACCTCAACAAAATAGAGTTGTAGAAAGAAAGAATAGGACTTTAGAAGACATGGCCCATACCATCCTATGTGAAAGCCAACTTCCAAAATATTTTTGGGCAGAAGCTATAAACACAGCATGTTACATCCTAAATAGAGCCCTGATTAGACCTATCCTTAAGAAGACTCCCTATGAACTATGGCATAATAGGAAACCAAATTTAGGTTATTTTCATGCATTTGGTTGTAAATGCTTTATTCATAACAATGGTAAGGATAATCTTCAGAAGTTTGATGCAAAGTCTGATGAAGGTATTTTCCTAGGATATTCTACATCTAGCAAGGCATATAGAGTATTTAATAAGAGAAGCTTAGTTGTAGAATAATCCATTCATATAGTGTTTGATGAGTCTTTAGCATCAAGTTCAGATAAAATTGATGATGAGGAAGATACATCTTTGATTGAAAGAGGTATTGAAAAATTAAATGTATCTTCAGATCAAGAACCTGAAGCTAAGGATGATGACTCACCTAAGGATGATGGTATTGATACTTCTCATAATGATAAAGATCTACCTAGAGATTGGAGATATGCTTATGGTCATCCCAAAGACCTAATCATAGGTAATCCATCTCAAGGTGTAAGGACTAGATCATCAATAAGAAATATCAATAATCATCTCGCATTTGTATCTCATATAGAACCCAAAACTATAGAGGAAGCTGAGAAAGATAGTTATTGGATGTTAGCAATGTAGGAAGAGTTTAAACCAATTCACTAGGAACCAAGTTTGGACCCTAGTAGACAGACCTAAAAACCACCCTATAATAGGATCTAAATGGGTTTTTAGAAATAAATTGGATAAAAATGGATTGGTAATTAGAAATAAGGCTAGATTAGTTGCAAAGGATATAATCAGGAAGAAGGTATAGATTTTGATGAAACCTTTGCACCTGTTGCTAGATTAGAAGCCATTAGGCTACTACTTGCATTTGCATGTCATATGAATTTCAACTTATTTCAAATGGATGTTAAAAGTGCATTTTTAAATGGTTTTATAAATGAGGAAGTTTATGTTAAACAACCTCCTAGTTTTGAAGATCATAAATTTTCAAATCACGTTTCAAATTGCACAAAGCACTTTATGGTTTAAAGCAAGCACCTAGAGCTTTGTATGATAAATTAAGTAAATTTTTAATTAAAAAATAATTTTTCTAGAGGAAATGTTGATAAAACCTTGTTTTTAAAAAGAAAAGAAAAGTATTTATTAATGTTCAAATTTACGTTGATGACATTATATAGTGCTATTAACAATCCTTTGCCAAGAATTTGCTAAGTTAATGCAGGGAGAATTCGAGATGAGCATGATGGGAGAACTCAACTTCTTCCTTGGACTTCAAATCAAACAAGAGAAAGCGGGGATTTTCATCAACCAAACAAAGTACACAAGGAAAATACTCAAGAAGTTTGGTATGGAATCTGCTAAACCTCCTGGTACACCAATGAGTCCCTCATGCAAGCTGGACAAGGATGAAGAAGGTAAGAAAGTAGATCAAAAGCATTACAGAGGTATGATCGGATCACTTCTTTACCTAACTGCAAGTAGGCCAGATATTATGTTTTCTGTTTGTCTATGTGCAAGATATCAATCTAATCCTAAGGAATCACATTTATTCACTATTAAAAGAATCTTTAGATACTTAAATGGAACTAAAAATGTAGGATTATGGTATTCTAGAGACTCAACCTTAAAATTGATTGCTTATTCTGACTATGCTGGTTGTAAATTAGATAGAAAGAGTACAAGTGGGGCATGCCAACTTTTAGGAAGTAACTTAATCTCTTGGTTTAGCAAGAAGCAAAATTTGGTTGCATTATCCACTACTAAGCAGAGTATGTTGCAGCTGGAAGTTGCTGTGCTCAAATCCTTTGGATTAAGCGACAACTTGAAGATTATGGTATCACACTTGATAAAATTCCTATTAAATGTGATAATACTAGTGCCATTAATCTAACTAAGAATCCAATTCAACATTCAAGAACTAAACACATAGAAATTAGACATCACTTTATTAGAGAACATGTAGCTAACAATGATGTTTGTCTTGAATATGTTAATACTAATGATCAATTAGCTGATATTTTTACGAAACCTTTGAGTGAGGAACAATTTTGTTATCTTAGAGGAGAATTAGGAGTTTGTGACCCTTTAGAATGATTTTCTGAAACTCTTAAGGATAACAACTATCTAGACTTCATTAATTTCTTGAAAATCCTCTATGTCCAATAAGGAAATTTATCTAGAAATTTGATTCATTGTTTCCCCAATTGATTAAGGAACACTTATCTAGAGTTTGATGATTAATTTGATTAGTTTCAGATCCTTGAAAATTAAATTTTTCACTGAAACTATTATGGAGTCGACACCTGCAGTTTGTGGAGTCGACACCTTAATATTTTGATGTTCTATCTGGGCAATTAGAGCTGACTCCGGCTTCTACAGAGCCAACTCTAATTCGAGCGCTGACAGATTTTTCAGTCCGGAGCCGACACCTCGCTTTGCGGGAATCGACTCTAAGTGGAACTAGGTCAAAATAAAAAGACGGAGTCGACACCCAAACGATCCTATCGTCTCCTAACCCTTTCTAAAACCGTTCTAAATCGATTCCAACCCCTTCAAACCCCTCAAATCTCTCAATAACTCATTCCAATTGAATCTCATGGCTCCTAAAAGGTATGCATTGTTGGAGGTTTGGCCATTCCATGAGAAAAAGGACGATTCGTAGGCAACCCTCGCCATCTTCATCATCTGCCACCCAAGATGCTTCTCCACCTTCACCATCTTCTCCAAGGGTAGACCAATTAGCGGATAAGGCCATTACAACTGGAAGAAAAGTATATTTCGATTTATTTGCTTCGAAGGCTTCGCTATTGGTCGATTGTTGAAGGAAATGGGATGGGAGAAAGTTTGCTCTTTAGATGTTCCTACATACCCTGCCCTTGTGAGAGAATTTTACAATGATTTATGTAGAGGAGTGTTGGCCCAGATGGCAACCCAAGAGGGGGGGGTGAATTAGGTTCTTTTAAAAATTAGCTCCTTTTTAAAATAGTTTGCTTGAGATTAAAGAGGGCAAATGCAAGATAACTATAAAGTGCAGTGAGAAGATAGAGATAGATAAGAGACAATGAGACACTGCAAACACAAAAGATTTTATAGTGGTTCGGTATATCCAACACCTACGTCCACTCCCAAGATTCACTTGGGTCCACACTATAATCACCCTAGATTACAGCCGAGTTGTTTTACAAGCTCACAACTCAAACTTGTTGTTTTACCGGGCGCACAACTAACCCAGCTGGTTTTACACGGGCTCACCAGCACAAAACCCTACACGTTGTTTTTCACGGGCTCATAACTAATCCAAGCTTAAACAAGCTTAAACGAGGTAAAACTACCTCCTCTAGTTCAATCCCCCAGATTAAACTAGGCAGAAACAAGATAAGTATTGTGTGTGAATACAAAGCTCCTCAATGAGCAAATATACAAATTAATAACAAGGTTTAGAAAGCCTGATTTGAAGATTGGTTGGCTTTTGAGCTTTTCTCCTTTCTTCTTTTCTTCTTCTCCTTGCTGGTTTGAATCAAGCCTCAGCTCCGATTCTTCACAGTTGAAGCGGTTGAGAAGAGTTGAAAAGCAAGATATGAATCTCCTTTCTCCAAGTTGGGAAATCCGCCAAGACTTTGATTTGAACGCTTTTGGATTCCTCTTGAGCTTTTTGGAGTGGAGTGGATTTGAGCTAGAAGGTTTTTCTTTCAAGATTCAAGCTCTCAGATTTTTGAAATGGGATTTGTCTATCTCAGATTTTCTCTTTGTTTTTCAGATTTTTTCGTTCCTTTTTTTGAACAAAAGACTTTCCTTCTTATAGATTTCTTTTACACCACTTTTGGAATAAAACTATCCGTTGGAGTGTACCTTGTATCAAAATATATCCGTTAGAAATGAGTAAAAATAGAAATATTACCGTTAGAGCTGATCTGGCAACTTTATTTTTTGTTCCAGGTGGGTTGGAGTCGACTCTAACTTTTCTGGAGTCGGCTCTAGCTCGAGGCGTTTCAAAATGATATTTCCGGAGTCGTCTCTGGCTTTCTGGGGTCAACAAGATACTTTTCCGGAGTCGACTCTAACTTACCC
>UESW01000773.1:0-22953 GCA_900491605.1 Calamus simplicifolius | reverse complement strand
TCCGTCTCCGTATCATAACAACCTCCGGTCCTTCCAGAAGGCGCTCAAGATCCAGGTGGCAATCTATAAATATCGGACTTGCAGATTCTCTCAGGGATGTGACTCGAGACGCGACTCTTGGCACATCTCTCTCTCTCTCTCCCGGCAGCTCGTCGGCGCTCTGCCCCTCCTAGAGCTTCCGATTGGCCGCCCCCGGAGAGGTCTCCCGGAGAGATCCACCTCCCCACTGTTTGGTTGATCGTCGATTCCTTCTCCACTGACTTGAGCGTCAGAGGATCTTTCACGGAGGGCCACCCCCGGCGTCCCCCCGCGTGTGGACTTCCTTTTGCAGGTCCGTCATCCCTCTCTGGAGATCGACCGCGCCCGAGTCGGAGGACGGATCCGGCGGTAACAGAGTGGAATGATGAGGATGGTCAAGAGTGAACCTTACAGCCTTTGGGTTTGTTAAAGAAATAGGATGTAACGGAGAGGAAGAGGGAGCAAGATAGTCCCTTTAGACGTTGGTTATAGAGATGAGTTGTGTTGTTCTTTTGGTCTTCCCCTTGCTCCTGCTCAAGCTTAAGCTTTTTTTTATAGAGACCATTGCATGATATTCCGACATGGGTTCTATATCCGGTGATGGGATTGTATTAGGCATTGTAATCCACATTCTTAAGGCTTGGCTATGGGCTAATTTTTCTATATTAGGGTTGACTTAGGCTTAAATTGATGCCCATAATAATTTTGGGTTGAGTTTGGGTAAAGAATTGGGCCGGCCTGGATCCAACCCCAAACTAAGTTGACTAGAGCCCAAGACCTAGTCTTATTAGTGAGCCCAAATTGTTGGTTCTCTAGTTTTAGAAATGGAAAGGTTTTTATGCATCGCTTACAGAGCAGGTCGCGCACACCATGTACTTGTATGACCGTGCGTGATCAAGAATAATTTTGCCCTTTCACGCATTGCATGCGTGATTGTATGCGTACATGCGGTGCACGCGGTCATGCATCGTGCAGAAGACTTTTCCTTTAGGTAGTGTTTGAAATAGAGAATAAGAGGGATTATTAAGGGGATATCCCCTCTTATTCCCAAAAGCCATAACTATGAAGGATAACTAGGAATAAAGTTAACCAGAGGGATAACCACCATGGGTTATCCCCTCAATTTATTCGTTAGAAAATGCAGGAATAGCTGGTTATCCCTCCAAATAAGAGTAAAAAAAAGTTATCCTATGGATTTATCTTTTGCATTTGATATGATCGATGGGATAGCCAAGGGATATCCCTAAGGATAGTCAGGGAATAAACTCTATCTCGTACATTTATCAAGAAATAATATTTTTTCTATCAAACACTACCTTAAAAATTGGGGTTAGGTGGGTTGCATAAAAACACCATATGGTGCACCAATGGCTAGCACTAATTACTAGATTTTATACGACATGTGGTTTCTTCAAAAAAAAAACTTCTTAGCTAGGGGAAGGTGGGGGAACACTGAACAGCTTGCTTGATGGGTCAGCCGGAGGGTTAGGTTTTCCTCGCCATCCACTATGTCAGCCCTCCAACCGCCACTGTTTTAAGAGTATGTCGGACAAGAACTCACCGAAGACCAATATCAAGTGCATGCTTTTCTTTCCTTTTGGATCCATTTTGGCCTTTTGGTCTTTGATGAGAGTGGCCGGGGAACTACATCTCCGAAATCAAGGAACCAAATCACCATTGCTGTTGCTGGTGGAGTGATTATGGCTCCATATATAGGTTGGAATCGTACCACATGAATCATACCACATGGTGGATCCATCCATGGCTGTTCTTCCCCCTCTACAATCAGTGGTCTCTGCTCCTACCAACTTCCGTCGGTCGCATCCAACCACCATCTTTATCGATCCTGACTCTTTAATAGATCCCTCAATTGGCTGTCACACCCGGCTGGCTACAAGGGGTAAAAGAATGAAGGATTATGGTCATGTAGAAATTCGATCCATCGGGAATTACCCAAGTCACAACCATCACATAGAAATTCAGCTCTAGATTGAACCTGTCTTCAACCTCTTCAATGGGATGTTCTCACCAACACCATCACCGACTTGGTCCACGTCACACCTATATCACCATGAGTCAGACACTGAGTAGCTATGCTTGGGTGATGCCAGAGAGAATTAAGGAAATTGTCCGAGCTCCCTATTATCTCCTTCAGATCGTTGAGAAATCAGGGCCACAATGGGTCACAAATTAATTTGTTGTGTTATTATCCTTCAGAGGAATCGAGCTCATTCACTGAAAGGGATGAATTCATGGGACTAAACTAGATAAAGAGGAGTCAAAAGTTGATATAATTAGAAGAAACAAGGGGCAACTATGAGTTAATAAAATTCAAAAAGAAGTATGATATGAAAATATTTTTTATATTTTAAAATTAAATAAAAATAAATTTTATAATGCTTTTAATTCTTTTTAGTGATGCCGTAAATAATTCTAACTTCAAGGACTTTGTATAAAGGCATTAGGACCTAAGGATATTTTATGATAGAGTTAGATGATTAAGATTGAGATTTTATTTTTTTAAAAAATATAAAAATATATAATAGCTGAAGTCACAAATAAAAAAATTTGCAAACAAAGTGCAAACATCATGATCAGCCTATAAATTCTTAAAGATTTCACAAAAGTTGTACTAAATGATGGGACTGATGGAGCCACACTCAATCAATGGTGGAGATCACGCATTCGAACGAATCCCTTATCTGATAGAGCTGATAAGGTTACACCTAATCAACAGTGATGATTACTCTTTTAGAGCACCTCGAGCCAGCTATCCGGGTAGAACCTCCAGATGGCCACTCAGGTAGGACCTCGAGCCAGCTACCCGGGTAGGACCTCTAGGTGGCCACCCAAAAAGAACCTCGATCCGGTTAACCAGACCAACCGGGTAGGACCTCTAGTTGGCCACCCGGATAGGACCTTCAAACAGTCACCCGAGAAGGACCTCGACCCGGCTACCTGGATAAGACCTTCAAGTGACCACTTGGGTAGGACCTTCAGTCGGCCACTCGAGTAGAACCTCTAGGCGGCCACCTGGTAGGACTTCCATTGGCTATCCGAGAAGGATCTCGACCTAGCCACCCGGGTAGGACCTTAAGGTGAACACCCAAGTAGGACCTCCAGTCGGCCATCCGGGAAGGACTTCGATCCGGCCACCCAGGTAGGACCTCCAGGTAGCCACCTGGGGTAAGACCTCCAGTCGGTCACCTAAGCAGAATCCTTTGAGGGGACCACTTGTACGTCCAGCTGTTTAGACTGCTCGTACGATCTTTCCAAAGTCCGACATCTCAGCAGAGACGTGAGAGACAAATTCGGCGAATCCCGGCTACTTAGGCCGGCGAGTTCTGCTAACCTTGGGATGACTGCATAGGTCTGACAAGCCTTGCCAATCCAGCGATGGTTGTCCAGGTCTGACAAATCCTACCAACTTTGACATGCCACGTAGAGAACAAATTCTGCCAATTCTAACATGCCATGTGGAAAGCAGATCTCGTCCATCTGGTTACGCTGGGCTACTCCTTGACAGTTCATTACATCGTGACCCCCATGAGCTTCCATAAAATGGGTACGAGGGACCCTTGATCAGGTATGAACACCTACGCTCATACAGAGCATCTCTCTCTAAGACTCTCGAGTTTTCTTTCAAGCTCACGACTGCTGCTCAGGTCACTAACTTAAACATCGAAAGGTCCCTGCCGAAATCTCTAGCCCTAGGAACTTTTTGCAGGCTTCTGATTGAGCTAAGCCAACTGAAGGATCCTTAGCTCGCCGAAGAAGGTGATCAGACGCTCCCTGACGATCAAGGAAGGTGACTTGGTGACAATAGATTGGTGCGCCAGGAAGGAGGTGAGAGAGAGCAACCAGTAACACCAAGCTGGACTCCGCAATGAATGGTGCCCGAATCTTGATGCATTGGGACTCTACACTCCTCTCGCTTGGTGGATGCAAGGCACGTGGCTGCACAAGCTCAGAAATGGAGGGGCATTTGATGGGGCTGATGGATCCACACCCAATAAACGGTAGAGATCACACTTTCGGATGAACCCCTCATCTGATGGAGCTAATAAGGTCACGCTCAATCAACGATGGTGATCACCCTTCCAAAGCACCTCTAGCTGACCATTTAGATAGGACCTCCAATCGGCCACCTGGGTAGGGCCTCCAGCCGGCCACTAAAGAAAAACCTCGATCTGACCACCCGGGTAGGACCTCTAGGCAGCCACCTGGGTAGGACCTCCAATCGGCAACCCAGGAAGGACCTTGACCTGGCCACCTAGGTAGGACCTTTAGGCGGCCATCCGGGTAGGACCTCCAGTCGTCCACCTAGGAAGGATGTCGATCCAGCCACCTGAGTAGGACCTCCAAGCGGCCACCTGGGTAGGACCTCCAGTTGGCCCACTCGGGAAGGACCTCGACCCGGCCACTCGGGTAGAACCTCCAAGCGGCTACCCGGGTAGGACCTCTAGTTGGCCATCCGAGTAGGATCCCTTGAGGAGACCACTCGTACTACCCAGCTGCTTAGACTACTCGTACGATCTTCCCATAGTTTGGCATCTCAACAGAGATATGGGAGACAAATCCGACAGATTCCGACTGCTCAAACCTGATGAGTTCCGCCAACCTGGCGACGACCGCTTGGGTTTGACAAGCCCTACCAATCCGGTGATGGCTGCCCAGGCCTGACAAATCTTATCAACCTTGACATGCCATGCAGGAAACAAATCCTGCTAATCTTGACATGCCATGTGGAAAGCAGATCCCGTCCATCTAGTTATGCTGCAAGCTACTCCCTAACAGTTCGTTACATCGTGACCCCTATGAGCTTCCATAAAATGAGTAAGAGGGACCCTTGACCAGGTATGAACACCTATGCTCACATAGAGCATCTCTCTCTAAGACTTTCGAGCTTTCTTTCAAGTTCACGGCTGTTGCTTAGGGCACTAACTTGAGCGTCGAAAAGTTTCTACCGAAATTTTTGTCCTAGGGACTTTTTATAGCTTTCGATCGAGTCAAGCCTACCGAAGAATCTAGCTCGCTGGAAAAGATTATTGGACGCTCGGCGGTGATCAAGAAAAATGACTTAACGACAACGCTAAGCAATAAAATACATTTTACTTCTAGCTGCCTGGCGATGCCTTCTACCATTTGAGGATTTTGTTTGACTGCTGCAATTGCTACTTCAAAATTGTTTCATTAAAAAATAAGGAATAATTGTTTCAAGGGAAAAAAATAAGGTAGCAGACTTTCAAATCAAACATTAAAATTACGGGCACATAAAGTGAAAGGATTACATGCTTGCATGCATTGTCTCCATAAAACTATAAGGGTTATAAAAAAAAACCCCGAAGATTGTTTAATACTTGTGGAAGTCTCAGCTGTGATCATTAATAAACCAGAAGTTACAAATTCTGCCACCTAATGGGGTTGAACGATTGGGATTATAGTTCAGTCTTCGTACAGGGAAAAGAAAAAGTACGATAGCTAAACTCATCTTTTGATTTATCTTAATTTTCCTCCAACTTTATATCCGGTCCCAAACAACGCAATACCAGCATATTAAAAGATGTTAATTAATTGGATACAGTAACACAAAAGGAGCCAAAGTTTATTCAAGGATGAGAAGAGGCAAATCAAGTACAGGACTAGCTCAGATAGAAGGATAAGAATCTATGCTACAAGGTCTCTGCAAATTCAAAACCATAACTTAAATCTTCCCGGCCGGTAAGAGAATCAGACGCCATAATTTCATTCATACTTGACAAGTAGAGAACACAAGAGAAAGGGAAACTATTCTCCAAAACTAGTGAAGTAGTGATAATTAACAGTCATGTCCTTCCTTAAAAACCACTGTAATTAACGTCCAATGGACTGGATTCCTACCTTTATGCCTTTTAATTGTAATCAGAATGGTGGTTGTGTAGACTTATTAACTTTCCAATATCCAATCGACTCATATGCATGATAGATGATGTAATTGGACGTGTCATTAATCAAATAGGAAGGAATTTATTTTGATAAAAATAATTTGAAGGTCCTCCTAATCAAAGTTTTAAAGATGGATCAGACAACGAACCAGCTTAACATTTGGGTCGTGTGTCAATCGGTTCGACTGAATAAACTAGTTTGATATAATATTATAATTAAATTTTAATTTAATAATATAAAAATAATAAAATATAAATATCAATTCAAATGAAAATTTTAAAAATTTAAAAATTGGATTGGAACGATTTGAAATCCGATCGGTTCAATGGGTTTTTTTAGTTTTCATCGGGTTATATAAAAGTTAACTTTAATAATAACTGGACTAATGACCGATTTGTGATTGGATCAATTTGATCGATCGATCTGATCTAATTTTTAAAACAATGCTTTTAATTCACGTATAAATTGCACTTTTCTTATAACGTAACGAGGGAGGGGAAGCCAAAAAGTTGTGAGGGCGCATAAGAGATTCAAAAGGATGATGCCGGCCTCTTTTCATGTGTTAAATAAGTCTATAACAGAAAACTTGTTATAGCATGGAAGGTATGAGCTATTCTTAAAACCAATGAAATCTAAGAACGTAGCGCTTTGCGGAGTTGGATGGTCTCACCTAAATAACAGCTACTTTGCATCTCACCTAAATAACAACTACTTTGCAAAACATACTAATTAAGAAAGTGAGGTCCAACAACTAAGCTTGAGCGCTATTAGTGAGGCCTACCCATCCGAGGTCGTGTCCAAAATCAGGTCGTGTCCAAGATCGGTGGGAGGGATGGAGATGGTAAACAGACCCGCCTCGGTGACGGGGCCTACTATCATTGTGATGATTTTTTTGGCTCGCCCTTCAATTCCTTTCTAAAGTTGTGTCATCGGTCTAATCTAATCGGTGCGGCGGTGTGGAGGCGTTCCTTGATCATCCTTTTCCTTTCCCAAATCATAAAGTGTTTCTTCAAATCATATGCCCGCCAGATAAGATGATATACAAGAAAAAAAATCTTTCTAATCAAATATTAAATTTTATTAATTATTTGAATTATAATTTTGGTCTACCTTTCGCACTTTTTTTTTTATTTTTAGTTTTGTTACTTGACTCTGCTAAGTCTTTCATAATCCTTGCAAACCCTTTTGTCGCTCGTCTCGCTGATTGTTGCTATCTTTACTATACGTGCAATGCATCTCTTCCTCTTGATGCGCTCGCTTCACCTGATCGGACGATTTTCTGCACGGACCTGCTTGCATGGTCTAGCACATGTTGTCTGAGTCTGTGTGCCCACGCAGCCCTGCACAACCTAGTGCATGCCCACGCAGGGACATTGGTGGTCACAGTAGCAAAGCAACGGGCATCTGAATTTTTTTTAAATAAAAAAAAAAATATATTTATAAAAATAAAAATTATATCTTTATTAAAAAAAAAGCAATTCCTTTCGTTCAACCTCATTCTCTTAATAAGATCAAAAAGTTTAAATATTGCAGGAGTTTGGATATCAACCCAATACATTTGTATTTTCTATTTCTCATCATCAATCAATGTATCCACAACCAAATTAAAAAAGTTTCATCAAATAAATAAAAGAATTCGAGAGGGTTGTATTTCCCTGCTTTGGTTGGGTGTGAGTTTGGGGTCCCGAACGAGAAGGATGGATTTTGCAAAAACAAGTAGGCTAAATATATTTAATTCAAAATTTATTTATGTTAGCTATATTCTTTACCTATATTGGAAAAGTTATTCTTACCAACAGTGACAGCAGTGTGAAATCCTTGAATAGCAATGATTCTTACATTACTATCTTGAAAGATATGCTCTCATAAATTCTGTAACAAAACGTTACTAAGAGTTACCATTGAATGATTATGTGCATTAGCTTTTACAAGATTAGAATTACTATTAAAGCTATTTTTTTATCATTAGAGTTATATGGGTTTGTATTTAGTTGCACATGAATTATCTTAGCAAAATCTTAATTAAGAAGAAACATTAATAGTTAGTGTTTTTTTGTTGAAATTCTAAATTCGAAACCAATCGAGGTACTTGTTATTATATTTGATGAAATTTGATCCTTTAGGCCAATGAAAAAGTAAGACTTAAATGAATATACAAGGGCTTGTGTGGCTCATCATTGCTGATTTAAGAGATGTCTGATTATTGATGAGGGACTAAGGAATTAGATAATATTTTATTAAAAAAAATCTTGAAGTCCTAGTTTATTATAAATATTATGTTATTTTTATATTATGTCATTTTTGATAAGATAGGTTACTTGTGCTTTGACAAGATATACATAGAATTTTGTCTTTCACTATTCTAATTAATAAAAACCAATTAACTCAAGATATTAATTGATTTAGTCTATAAGTTTTAATTAATTCCATAAACTTCTTAATGGTTTTCAATAAATTAATATAAAAATCAATGTATAATATATTTATTAATTAATTCACTTCTGCTAATATTAACTACCTTTAAAATTTCTTACTTTCTACACATTATTTTATATTTACTATAACATAACAAAAAGTATAAAAAAATAGTGTATATAGATATGCACACTAGTTATAAATGTGTATAGAATAAAAAATATGTATTTATATAATTATGTCTTATATGTCATTACTTTTTATATAAATATATACCTTTTGATTTGCCTCCAACATCTTAATAATATTTCATATTAATGTCAAATATTATATCTTAATTATCAAATCAAGGTATTATTCATCCGTTAACAATTAGAGTAACTAAATTATAGAGAAAATAAGAAATTTCAAGTTTATGATTTTTTTTCGTTAAGCAACAGGGTTGTATTTAAGTTATACAATTTAACATTTTATTGGCAACATCACAAGATGCATACTCTAAGCATGACCCTCCATACATATGTTATGTTTCTTTACTAGTTATAATTAATAGATGAGAACATGAAATTATGGTGAGCAGAGAGGCGGTGGCTCAAGCTGCATGCTTGTTTGTTCTCAAAAGCATCGTCAAAGTTTGTTTCCTCAAAATAAAACTATAGTAAGAATTTATAACACAAACAAATAATGCTAAAGGATTAATAATGCTACGATAATGGGTCAAGGGGTTGATCTTTGTCAGGCCACGGATGAGAAGTTGCTTCAGATCTTTCTCCGAGGCACCATCGGTTCTTGATTCAGCATAGTTAGTAACCGTGCCAAAGGTGGTGCCAAAGGTGGATGTAGCTTCCAAAGCCATAGATGGAGAACCTTTACTCTTCTTTTCCTTTTTTTTTTTTCTTTTTTATGTTTTATTTTTTAGAAGGGGAGCTTAGAAGTAATGGGGAAGACATTCCTCTAGCATCTGCCAATAAGGTAGAGTGTGTAAGTCATCTCGTGGGAAGTCATTTCAATTCGTACTAGCAGAGGGGGTCGCTGCTTTAGTAACAAGAAGATCTATAGCTTGGTTTTCTTCTCGAAGGACATGTCTCTCAATGGCTGCAACTTTATGGAAAAGTATCTGCATAATACAACGCAATAAGGGATGAAGACAAGATTGAATCCAATGTATCATAGTGCTGGAATCTCCTTCGATCATAAACACTTGCCATGAAGGAAGGAAAAGAAGTTTTTTATATATACTATGCCATGTCCCATCAACTTAGCTGAGGAACAAAACGTTCACCGGTGGAATAGTTGTTACAAAGATGAACCTTCTAAACTCATCCCTTGCCAACGTCCCTTTTATAGAACCATCGAAGTTCAACTAATCTATTATGGTGAAGGATGACACTAAAAAATAGAAGTTATTGGTGGAGGTCCTATGGGTGTAGGCGCGTAGGGTATCCCTAGGTGCTACGAGGATAAGCTATACATAAGGCTCCAAAAAAAAATTTGGTACAAGATCTGACCTTGGAGTAAAATACTTCGAGGACTTCTTGATTTATATTGAAAGAACTCATTCCTGCTCTTCCAAATATACCATGAAATATGGATTAGAGTAGATTTATCCCTCATGTGGTCCAATAAGATAGGACTGCAAATAAATTTCAATATGGATTAGAGTAGATTTATCCCTCATGTTGTCGCCGACGCCCGTATCTTGCTGCCTCCTTTCTCTTCCATCTCCTGCGCCGCCCCTAGTCTCCGCCACTGCCGCCGTAGAGAAAACTGCGCCGACCTCCTTCGCCGCAGCCTTCCTCTCCGATCCCGGCATCGAGATCTCTTTCGTTTCTGGTATGCGGATTTTCTTTGCCTTTCAATAATCGGTTGCGCATATATTATGATATTTTTGCTGTAGTCTAAATTTTTTATTGGTATATTAATAATGATATGTAGAAGTTCTATTAAATTTTTTAAATATACTGAAATAGAATTTTGAGACGATACACAGAAGTAAGGATAGTTAGAATTTTTTAAAAAATTTTATTGATTAATTAAAAATAATATGTAAAAGATTGGGAACTTATTTTAGTAGTTGATATATTTGAATCTTTGGTTTCCGAATTTATGTTTTATGGTTTTCATGTGTTAAATTTTAGTAGGCATTGTGTGCTATTGAAGTACAGCAACATGGGTGAAAATTATTAGCAAATGGTTTACTGCTAGCATGTATTGTAAGTGTTCTTTTTTTACTTGGGTTGAGTCTTATCTTAATAACATATATTTTGTACTAAATCACACTCCATTATAATGCAAGATAAAACCGTGCTTGTCAAAGCATAATAAGATAAAATAATAATAATAATAATAATATGATAAATAAATCCGTGAGAGGTATATGCACTCAAAAAGCAGCATGTGACCTTGTAAATGGAAAAATATAAAGAAAAAAGTTCTTGATGATACTTTGTTAGCACTTAGCAGAATGTTTATTCATTCGAAATGTAATTTCAAAGTAATCTGTGATTCCATGCTGTTCCAAGGCACACCAAGATTTTGGCATACTTTGAATTCTTTTATGAAATGGCAGAAGAATAGGATTAGTTGCTTGTGATCCTTTAATTTTTAGAAAGACAAATAAAATACGTCAACCAACTATATACATATATATTTATATTGGCCAACTCATTATTTTCTTGTATATCTTGAATTTTCAATCAAATCTGTTAAGAATCATGTGCAAGTTTTGGTGGGAAGTAGATCCCAAAATTTAACAGCTTAAATTGTTAAGTTAAATTGGGTCTCAACTTTTATATCAAGGCCCTTTCCTAATTTACATTAGACCCATCATTTCACCCTTGAAATGTCTGAACTTTAAACCATATTTTCTTACAATAGAAAAAAGAATTAGTATTTCTCCAAAAAAAATAAGGTATTTGATAAAATAGCCTATGGGCAGCACGGCCCGATGCCCAACTCTAAGTTCATCAAGTATATAAGACTATCAATAACTTGAGTATACTCATATTGTGAGACACTATCTCCAAAATTTATTTTCAATTGTGAATTAGCATTATAAGGAGTAGAGATGGTTTTGCTGTCAAAGTGCTCAAATCTTTTCAACAACTTTTATATATAGTGCTCTTCTGATAACATGATACATTAGGTGTCTTATATATTTTAATACCTAAGATTATATTAGCTTTATCCATATTTTTCATATCAAATTTGGACGATAAAAACCTGATGCGGACAAATCACCGATGATGAGCGGCGGGTGTACTGAGATTTGTTGTGGGCTTCCAAATGGAGTGGAGAGGTCGTCTTCCTTCTTCAGAAACCTGCAAGAAGTCCCCGGCCAGTGTTCCCGGCAAGGACCCTCCGATGCTCAAGTTAGTAAACTTGTCGCTCAGTTCTCTAGTAGAGAAAGATTGAGAGAGATCCCCTTTTTTGTTGAGTTTGAGGACCTTTTATACCTGTCTGGGAGGCTCCTTTCTTTTCGTTCTCCTTTGAACCATCAAATCTTCCTCGTTGGAATAAGCTTCTTTGAACGGCGAGTGGTTAAGCGGTTGCTGGATAAGGGCAGCTTGTAGCGGTAACTGCCAGTGAATTCGGCGAGCGAGGTATACTGTAACAGATCTCGAATCTCGGGATCTGTTACCTGAGGCAGGTCATTGTGTATGCAAGAAAGGCACCAAGTTAGGGTCGGAGCCAGAGGTTGGAGCCATCGCTGGAGGCCGGAGCCGAAGGCTGGAGCCGTCGCTGGAGGCCGGAGCCAAAGGCCGGAGCTGGAGGCCGAAGCCAAAGGCCTGAGCCAAAGGCCGAAGCTGGAGGCCGAAGCCAAAGGCCGGAGCCATCGCTGGAGGCCAGAGCCAAAGGCCGGAGCTGAGATTCCATCTCAGGAATTAGCTGTCACATCATTATTTTCGAAAATCGTGTAAAAGATTATAATACCACCCAGAGGAGATGGTCAGCCGTATCAGATGCCCCCCCGCCCCTGAGATGAGTGAGCGCATAATCACCAGCGAAAGGGGTGTTAATATCCACTGGGCGGCTGACTTTCGTGCCATCATTTCGTCTGTTCGGGCTGTTGGGATTAGAGAAGATTTTCTCGAGTAATGAGTCGTAAAAAGGCAAGCGTCATCATTGCGGTAAGGCCACCGCCATCTCTCTATTGGTGGAGCTTTTCGTGTTTTTCGCGCCGGTAGGCTGCCGAAGCGGCTTCCATTTGAAGGTGTCCACATGGCCAGATCGGACGACCATGGGATGATTTGAAATGGGGCTATAAAAAAAAAAATCATCCTTATCTTACCATTCTCCCTTCTCTTACGCTACTGCTTCCTCCAGAGTCTGCAAGCGTCTGTCCGCCTCCCGTGTTTGTTCTCTCCTCGTGTTCCTCGTTTTTGCATTTATATATTGCAATTTGTAACATATCAAAGTATATATAAAATCTTAGGTTTGCTGAAAAATTACACTATAGCATAATGCTTGCAACTGTTCTATTTACATGGTGGTCGTGTGTACATCCCTGGAGATGTTTCATGAGGTGCTTGACAATGAGAACTCCAATCGAGGACAGAAGGAATTTTAATTTTTATCCCTCACATACATTAGAGACCTCCTTCCAGTTGAATGGATTTTCTTGAATCTAGCATGAAGACATGGAACTGTAAAGTTGTTGAAAAATATTTTCAATATATGAGGTTTATTATTGACTGCACCAATTGCTGCTTCAAAATTGTTCCACAAAATAAAAATAAAAAGAAAATATTATGTTGTTCAAGAGAAAAAAATAAACCAGCAAACTTTCAAGACATGCATGCACTAAAATTACGATAGTACATGAAAGGAAAGCATCACATGCTTACATGCATTATCTAGAGAAAAGGCTCGGTTGAGATCATTAATAAACTTGAAAATACAAATATTCTGCCGCTTAGATTACTGTCTTTTAAAATATCTTGATTTTTCTCATATTGGAAAGCCTGTTTTAATAATTGATCTCTCCCTCTGCATCAAAAATTTTATAAATTTTAATGGATCCAATTTTATGTCCAGTCCCAGACAACATAGTACTAGCAGATCAAAATATGTTTATTGGCAGCAGTATCATAGAGGAGGAAGCTCAGTTTATTCTGGCATGAGAAGAGGCAGATCAAACACAGGACTGACTCAAGTAAGAGGAAAGCAAACTATGCTAAAAGATCTCTTCAGATTCAAAACAATATTTTATATAACCATAACTTAACCTTGCCAGTATGAGAATCAAATTCCATAGTTTTCATTAATACTTAATGTTGCCGCTGGGATCCGTCCTCCGACTCGGGCGCGGTCGATCTCCAGGGAGAGGGGTGCGGCGGACCACAAAAAAGGAAGCCCACACGCGGAGGGACGCTGGGGGTGGTCCTCCCGGAAGGCCCTCCGACGCTCAAGTAAGTGAGGAAGAAATCGGCGATCAACCAGACAATGGGGAGGTGGATCTCTCCAGGAGACCTCTCCAGGGGCGGCCAATCGGAAGCTCTAGGAGGGGCAGAGCACCGACGAGCTGCCGGGAGAGAGGAGCGAGCCCAGAGTTTTGTGTGCGTCAAGAGTCGCATACCTGAGGAATCTGCGATTATGATATTTATAGACTGCCACCTGGATCGTGAGCGCCTTCTGGAAGGTCCGGAGGTTGTTATGATACGGAGACGGACAGAATCAGGCCGTTGTGGGGCCGTTAGGGTCCGTACCCTGTTTGTTTTGGTATCGACGGATGGGAGAGCTCCTTGGTGTCTGAGATCAGGTTGAGTAGGCCTGGGGCGGTTACGATAGGCTTTAGGCCATGTTCCGATATGATTCCTTGTCTAGGATGCCGCTCAGGTAGGTTCGGGCTCTCCCGCGTCAGGTTCCGCGAGGTAGATGTTAGGTTGTGGATCGCTCGAAGGGGCCGAGCTAAGGAAGCCCGGAGGAGGCCGAGCTACGGAAGCCCGGAGGGGCCGAGCTATGGAAGCCCGGAGGAGCCGAGCTACGGAAGCCTGGAGGGGGCCGAGCTACGGAAGCCCGGAGGGGGCCGAGCTACGGAAGCCCGGAGGGGGCCGAGCTACGGAAGCCCGGAGGAGCCTGAGCTACGGAAGCCCGGAGGGGGCCGAGCTACGGAAGCCCGGAGGAGCCGAGCTACGGAAGCCCGGAGGGGGCCGAGCTACGGAAGCCCGGAGGGGGCCGAGCTACGGAAGCCCGGAGGAGCCCGAGCTACGGAAGCCCGGAGGGGGCCGAGCTACGGAAGCCCGGAGGGGGCCGAGCTACGGAAGCCCGGAGGAGCCCGAGCTACGGAAGCCCGAAGAGGCAAAGGAGGAGGTCAGCCTTAGCCGCCTCGCACGGACATTAACGCAATGGCGATTTTACCCCTCAACACATGCCCTCCACTCCCTAGTCCGAAGCGTAGGTTCGGGCGCGCCACGGATGGGACGTCTTGGCCTAGCCAGCTCGCGCAATGATGCCCTAATTAATGCGACAGGGTCATCTCAGCCTTCGGGATTGGGAGAGTGTATCGGCTTGTACCAATGGGTGAAGCAGATCGGTTAAGACCGACGAGCACATTGGTCGGCTTGGGCCGACAGACAAGATGGGTCGGCAAGGGCCGAAGGACGAAATAGGTCGGCTGGGGCCGACAGACGAAATAGGTCGCCTGGGGCCGACAGACAAGATAGATCGGCTGGGGCCGACAGACAAAATAGGTCGGCTGGGACCGATGATAAAATAGGTTTTCGCGCTTCCCGCCATCCTGCCAGCGCCCTGCTGTCCCGCAGGCAATTCGGTTTTTACTTTACTAGAAGCGGTGATACGGCACAGTGGGGGGCATAAAGCTGCATCAGAGCTTTCCGGAAGGTGCTCTTTTCCCATGCAGGCTACCTCGTCGCGACGCGCACGCAACCGTCTACTATTGGACAGTACTTTTTCAAAGGATGATTTTCTGAGCCCGCCAGTTTTCGAAGCGTCAGCGGACGATTTCCTGCATTTACCGGCCATGATTCGGGATCAGGAGGGGATCTTCGTACACATCCTGGTTCAGGCGGTGGGTTTGGCGCGCAGTGGGGCGCCAATCTTGAGAGACCACGTGGAGGTACTGCTCGGAAGTTTAAATCTCGGGACGCAGTCTGGGTAGCTTTTCCGGTCCATTTCCGCCTATAAAAAAGGAAAAAGGGGGTCTCATCTGGTTATCCCCAAAGCTTCTTTCTCGTTAGAGCTTCCATCATGCGCATTTCTCTGTTGTTGCAAGTGAGAGGATCAGGCCTTCCTTTTCTAGGCTCCTTGCCGCTGGACAGCCGGGGCGACCGAGGAGCTGCTGAAGAATGGCTCGCCCTTAGGGGATGAGTCCCGGAGATCACATGGAGAGCGCACATGGGGGGCGCAGAGATCACACGGGGAGCGCACATATAACTCTTCCCGTGTGACCTTTGCGGCCGGTTACGGGGGGCTTATGGTAGGAAGCGTATCGACGCCCCCGTAGCACGCACAGACTCTCCCTTTTTCGCTGGCTTGGGTTCCCGTCCCTTCTCTGAGGGGAATCCTTGCCACGGGAGGGAAAATATGGGAGCAACCGGGGTCGGATGGTCCCCAGTTCCCTTGGCTGGGCGACGACCCGCGATCCAGCACCCCCTCCTAGGGGAGCAGGCCGGATCGTCCGGATCCTCAGAATCAGCATCCGCGGGCCATGCCTCCTTTTGGATCTTTTAATTCATCCGCCCAGGCGGACTGATTTCGTGGTTTGCCTGATTTGTCGATCCGCCGTCGGAACATCGCAGTCGCCTAGGTCTGCTTTGGAGCAGTTGCTCGGGTTTTGAATTTGTCTTTATTTTATGCATTTCAATGTTCTTGTAACGCCCGTGAGGCATTTGTAACTGATCTTGATCGGCAATAAAGAGAGTTATGTTCTGTTTTTTGACCTCTATCTTTTCTTGTGCCGAGCTTGTAGTCATTGTTGTTTGTGGGGTACAAAAGCGTTCCGTTCGTCCTTAGACGAGGATCTCACGCCACCCGAACTAATCGAGGTTCGTATTCGGCGATTCGTAGATCATTCGGGGAAACACGCCCCTTGCTCTGGTCGGAAACTTGATGTTTTTGCGCTTCGCTTTTTCTAGAGCCCGATTTATCGTAGGTCGGCCTTGGCCGAAGCTCAGGGAATCCGCACCCCTTCTCGTCATGGTTCAAGGAACCAGTCACTCGGGATAGTCGAGTTTCGGGGAACATTTTACTTGGCCTTGCCAAGGTTCGAAGAATTTCGTAGCTCGGTCCTGCCGAGGTTTGGAGAATCTTGCAGCTCGGCCCTGCCGAGGCTTGGAGAACTTTGTAGTTCGGCCACACCGAGGTTCGGAGGATTTTGTAGCTCGGCCCTGCCGAGGTTCGGAGAATTTTTTACTTGGCCCTGCCAAGGTTCGATGAATTTTGTAGCTCGGCCCTGCCGAGGTTCGGAGGATTTTGTAGCTCGGCCCTGCCGAGGTTCGGAGAATATTTTACTTGGCCCTGCCAAGGTTTGGTGAATTGGTCATTGAAGGGAGCGACCCAACTGTAAATGCTGGCCGCAGCGTTAGGCCTACGCGGCGTTTGGTGAGGGGCGCCAAGGCGGAGCAAGCGGTATGCGCCTATTGGTGACGCCACTCCTCCCGAGGGGGCAAGCTATTGGCCGAATGCCGGACGTCCACGTTTTCTGAGAAAAGGGGGTGGTATTAAGCGGCTCGGGGAAGCGCCGAATGTATTTAATGCGAGGGGTGACAGATTGGAAAGTGTTCGCCTGGGGAACTCCCGAACAATCTGCTCGCGCTTATCGATCCTGCTTGGGATGGAGCGTGATACCTCGGATTCAGTATTGAATCGGCGACGCGTGGCGAGTTCTTACGGGTCGGCAAACGGCGCGACTGGTAGAAATATCCCTCTGGCGAGTATAAATACGATCGAGGGGCGTTGCTTTTGACCATTCCTCGTTTTAAGCTCAAAAGAGAATGGCCTCTCCAGTGCGATCATCAAGTGAGTCGCATTCCTCACTTGACAGCCCGCCGCGCTCGGAGGGGAGGTGCACCTCTCTTACGGTTGACGGTCTGAGCCTGGCGTCGGCCTTCGCGAGCAATGAGCAGCTTGCGAGGACTGCCGAAGAATTCTTGGACGCGTCGGTCAGGGAGGCGGAGGCCTCACGCCGGTTGATAGACCGGCAGGGGGAGGAGATTATGTCGCTTCGTCAGCAGGTGGCTGACCTGACGGAGCGCCTGGAGGAGCTGCTGGCCTCCGGGAGTGACTCTGAATTCTGACCCGGGGTCTTCCTTCTTGTTTTCATCTTTCACTACCCCTCTGTGATCCCTCCCTTTTTATACTTTGAAGTCCCTTTCTTTAAGGGTTTATGGCCTTGATCCGTGTAACGAATCAGGCAGTTGGCGCGGCCCCGTCGTTTTTTGCGCGCTGATATAGGCTCTTTGAACGATGGGTTATAGGGGTGTCGCCCAAAAGATTTTCAGTAGCAGAGAGGGAAGTCGTTTAGCTCTGCTCGGGGCCTTTGGCCGATGACGTGGGGCTCGATGGCCTTAAGAGGGGTTTTGCCAATGGTGGCTTCCACGGTTTTCGTTTAACGCGCTCGTTTTTAAACCGGGTGAAGTCCTTCGGGGACTATTTGGGGGCCGTTCGGCTTTGGTCGAGGCCTGTACGCTTAGGCTTTTTCGCCAGGGTTTTAGCCCGAGTGACTTTTACCTGGCCTTGCCATGGCTCGAGGGATTCATCGCTCGGCCCCGCCGAGGTTCGGAGAAATATTTTACTTGGCCCTGCCAAGGTTCGAGATTTGTTGCTCGGCCCTGCCGAGGTTCGGAAAAATATTTTACTTGGCCCTGCCAAGGTTCGGAGATTTGTTGCTCGGCCCTGCCGAGGTTCGGAGAAATATTTTACTTGGCCCTGCCAAGGTTCGGAGATTTATTGCTCGGCCCTGTCGAGGTTCGGAGAAATATTTTACTTGGCCCTGCCAAGGTTCGGAGATTTGTTGCTCGGCCCTGCCGAGGTTCGGAGAAATATTTTACTTGGCCCTGCCAAGGTTCGGAGATTTGTTGCTCGGCCCTGCCGAGGTTCGGAGAAATATTTTACTTGGCCCTGCCAAGGTTCGGAGATTTGTTGCTCGGCCCTGCCGAGGTTCGGAGAAATATTTTACTTGGCCCTGCCAAGGTTCGGAGATTTGTTGCTCGGCCCTGCCGAGGTTTGGAGAAATATTTTACTTGGCCCTGCCAAGGTGCCAAGGAGATTTGTTGCTCGGCCCTGCCGAGGTTCGGAGAAATATTTTACTTGGCCCTGCCAAGGTTCGGAGATTTGTTGCTCGGCCCTGCCGAGGTTCGGAGAAATATTTTACTTGGCCCTGCCAAGGTTCGGAGATTTTGTTTTACTTGGCCCTGCCAAGGTTCGGAGATTTTGTTTTACTTGGCCCTGCCAAGGTTTGGAGATTCCTGTTCAAACAGACAGCTCGGTTGTGCCGAGGATTGGTAAGCAGTATCTGTCTCTTTTTGCAATTTATAGCAATATAGCGCATAATGACTCACGCAACAGGTTTTGAGGAAACAGCTAAGCAGGAATATGCAATGAGGTATATGGGGATTGTTTGGAGAGGACATACCCTATTGATAATATTTACGAAGGTTGTCCGCGTTCCAAGTTCGGGGAATGGACTTCCCATCCAGATCCTGCAGCTTATATGTTCCTGGTCCAATAATCTCTGTTATTTGATATGGGCCCTCCCAGTTTGGCACCAGTTTGCCTTGCTCCAGCGGTTTGGATACAGAAGCTTTCCGGAGGACAAGGTCGCCGGGTAGGAAGGCTTTCCCCTTGACCCGGGAGGCATGGTACCGAGCTACCCGCTGTTGGTAAGCAGCCGTCCTAATTCGGGCCTTTTCTCTGACTTCTTCTACCAAGTCGAGGTTGGTGCGGAGTTGCTCGTCGCTGGCTTCCTCCGAATAATTCTCCACTCGCAATGATGGGAGGCCTATTTCCACAGGGATGACAGCCTCTGTGCCAAAAGCCATTCGGAATGGAGTCTCGCCGGTCGGGATTCTCGGGGTAGTTCGGTAGGCCCACAAGACATGATGCAGCTCGTCGGCCCATCTGCCTCGGGCTCTGGAGAGGCGAGCTTTAATTCCCTGGAGGAGGGTCCTGTTGGTTACCTCGGCGCTCCGTTGGCTTGTGGGTGCCCGACCGAGGTAAGGTGGTGGCGGATTCCGTGCTCCTCACAGAATTGGCGGAATTTGGAGTTGTCAAACTGCTTACCGTTATCGGTGATTATAGTGTGAGGGAGACCGAATCGGCAAATGATGGATCTCCAAACAAAGTCCCTGGCTCGCGTCTCGGTGATCTGCGCGACTGCTTCCGCTTCGACCCATTTGGTGAAGTAGTCAATGGCGACAAATAAGAACTTCCGCTGTCCCGTCGCAAGCGGGAATGGACCAAGGATGTCCATCCCCCACTTGGCAAAGGGCCAAGCGGAGGATATAGAGACTAGCTCGGCGGAAGGGAGTCTTTGGATGTTTGTGTGTCTCTGGCAGGAGTCACAGGCTCGGACTAAATCGTCCGCGTCTCTTTGCATGGTCGGCCAGTAGTAGCCCTGCCGCAGTACCTTATGACATAGGGATCGGCTTCCCAGATGGTTGCCGCAAATCCCTTCATGCGCCTCACGCAGAGCATAATCCGCTTCGGATGGGCGAAGGCATCTAAGCAGCGGCATGGAGAAAGACCGCTTGTAAAGTTGGTTGTCAATTACTACATAATGGGTGGCCTGCAGCCTCAGCTTCATAGCCTCTTTTCGGTCGGGCGGAAGCGACCCTTCTTTGAGGTATCTGAGGATAGGGTCGAACCAGGATGGTTTGGCTTCGACTTGCATCACTCGGTCGGCTTCCATGATGCTCGGCTTTTCCAGGGTCTCCAGGTGGAATTTTTGCTCGGCATCCATTGATTCCGTGGTTTCCAGTCGGGAGAGTAGGTCGGCACGGGCATTCTCAGATCTGGGGATCTGAATAATTTCAAATTCAGAAAAATGAGGAAGCAAGTTACGCACCTCCTGGAGATACCGAATCATATTTGGCTCCCGAGCTTCAAACTCTCCCCGAACGTGGCCGGCCACCAACTGAGAGTCGGTGAAGGCGCTGAGCTTTTCCACCTTAAGGTTGCGAGCGATCCTGAGACCGGCTAGCAGGGCTTCATACTCGGCTTCATTGTTGGAAGCCGGGAAGGAGAACCGGACGCCATACTCGAAAGCCATCCCCTCGGGACTAGTAAGAACCAGACCCGCACCGGAGTGATGGGCGTTGGACGACCCGTCGACGTGGAGGAGCCACCGGGCTCTGGACTTCGGCTCTTCAGGGGAGTCTGGGGCAGAACCGTCCTCTGGGATGGTACACTCGAGGAGGAAGTCGGCCAGCACTTGGGCTTTGATGGCAGGGCGAGGCTGAAAATGTATGTCGTGCTCGCTTAGCTCGACGGCCCATTTGGTCATTCTCCCCGATGTTTTCGGACGGTGGACCACTGCCTTGATGGGTTGGTCAGTCAGGACTGTCACGAAATGTGCTTGGAAATACGGTCGTAGCTTTCGGACTGACGTGACTAAGGCCAACACCATCTTTTCAATCCTGCTGTACCTCGTCTCCGCATCGCGGAGCAGCCTACTCATATAGTAGATCGGCTTCTGGACTTTGCCCTCTTCTTTGACCAGCACCGAACAAACTGCGCCCTCCGAAACGGCTAAGTACAGAAACAGGGTCTCCCCTGGGGCTGGGCTACTGAGAAGTGGGGGAGAGCCGAGGTACTTTTTCAGATCTTGAAATGACTTCTGGCACTCGGAAGTCCACTGGAAGTTTTTGGCCGATCGGAGAGTTTTGAAAAAGGGGAGGCATCTCTCGGCCGACCGCGCCAAAGCGGTTAAGGGCCGCTATCCTTCCGGTTAGGCGCTGGACCTCTTTCACAGATGCAGGGGGCGCCATTTGTTGGAGAGCTTGAATCTTTGGGGGTTAGCTTCGATACCTCGCTGGGAGACCATGAAGCCGAGGAACTTCCCCGAGTTGACGCCGAAGGCGCACTTGGTCGGATTGAGCTTCATCCCATGTTTGCGCAATGTTGCAAAGCTTTCTGCGAGGTCCTCAACATGTCGTGGTGCTTCCCTGCTTTTGACCAGCATGTCGTCCACGTATACCTCCATGTTCCGGCCGATTTGCTCTTTGAACACCTTGTTGACCAGCCGCTGGTAGGTCGCCCCTGCATTTTTAAGACCGAAAGGCATAACACGGTAACAATAGGTACCTCGGTCGGTTATGAAGGCGGTCTTTTCTTCATCTTCGGGGGCCATCCGGATCTGATTGTAGCCCGAATATGCATCCATGAATGACAGCATTTGGTGGCCTGAGGTGGCGTCCACGAGCTGATCGATCCGAGGGAGGGGGAAGCTATCCTTCGGGCAGGCTTTGTTGAGGTCGGTGAAGTCGATGCAGATCCTCCATTTGCCGTTCGACTTTTTCACCATAACGACATTCGACAGCCAGCTTGGGTAATTCACCTCTCGAACAAAATTGGCTTTGATGAGTTTGTCGACCTCCTCTTCGATGGCTTTTTGCCGTTCTGGGCGAAGCTTCTCTTCTTCTGCTTAACAGGCCTGTGCATCTCGTCCACATTGAGACGATGGACGAGGACCTCGGGGTTAATCCCTGGCATGTCGGAGGCGGCCCAGGCGAAGATGTCCGTTGCTTTGGAGGAATCTGATCAATCTGTGCCGAGGCTCTCCTTTGAGCAGCGACCCGATCTTTATGGTTCGGTCGGGCCGAGCTTCGTCTAGCGGTATTTCTTCCAGCTCTTCCGCCGGTTCTCCCGCTGTTCGGCGAAATCCTCGTGAGCGTCCAGCCCGTCAACCTCGGAATCCTGGACTGAAGGCTCGTGACGAAACATTGCCGAGCCATGGCCTGACTTCCCCGAACCACTCCGATTCCTCGCTCGGTGGGGAACTTCATAGACAGATGTGGGATAGAGACAACTGCCTTAAGGGACATCAAGCCGGGCCTGCCGAATATGGCGTTATATGGGGACCTGAGGTCGGTCACCAGGAAGTCGGTCTGTACAACGGTCACGAGGGGCCAGGTTCCCGCGCGGACCGTCAGGGTGACGATTCCTTCCGGGATGATGACGTCGCCGGTGAATCCCATCAGGGTGGAATCTACGGCTCGAAGGTTTTCCATGAGCAATTTCATCCTGGCAAAACACCGAGGTACAAAACGTTTACCGAACTTCCACTATCGACGAGGATTCGGCTTACATCATAATTGTTCAAGTTAAGGGATACAACAAGTGCGTCATCGTGGGGGAGCTGTATCCCAAGAAGATCATCATCAGAAAAGGAAAGTTTGCCCGTGCGTGCCTTCTTTGGCACCGGCGCATCACCGTCGCCCCTGGAGCTCGATCCGCCGGCCTCCTCAATCATGTTGATACGGCCAACCACAGGCGGATTTGGTGGGGGAGGGAGTTGTGGGAGCTCGGGCTGGCGATCACCTCCTTGCTGCTGCGGCTCAGGTGCCCTCCTGAATTGGTCCAGCCGTTCCCGCCGGATCAGTCTCTCGATTTCGTTCTTCAGCTGCCAGCACTCCT
>UESW01000772.1:0-23012 GCA_900491605.1 Calamus simplicifolius | reverse complement strand
TTCCAAAGAGTTTTTCATGCCTAGTTGCCTACAACTAATGGTGGGTAGCAGCCCATGGGCCACCTGAGTCCAATCTTAAAAAGAAAAAATACCAGATGGAGCCACAAGATTAGATCGAATCAGAAACTTTAAGCTCATTTGAAATACCATACCAGACCTCAGCTTATAAAAAAACAAGTCCAATCCAATGTGATAATTATATATATATATATATATATATATATATATATATATATATATATATATATATGATATAAAATATTTTAAAAAGAACTTAGAGATCGTTGCCACAGCTAAAACCAGCTACCTACATTCAACTCTCGTTGAAAGATGGATAAATGTATTATCATAGGAGGCGATTTGTGCACCGCCCCCGATGCACGAAGCCGTACACCGGGGCACGGCATTGGCCGCGCGCCCATGCGGACGCGCGTGCCACGGCCCAATGGACCTTGCACGCGCACGCACGGGCACGCGGCCAATGCACGCCCCGGTGCGCTTCCTACATGGGAGCGGTGCGGGAAGAGTTTTCCATTATTATATAACTATAACCGGACCAAACCTCAGGCCAGCTAGCCTTAAAGCCCAAAGTCCCTTATCCAACCCATGCCCACCCTCCTCTTACTTGGAGGAACACATTCGACTAGTACATATATTGAAGAACGCTCACTGTACTACACTACCAGCATTTGAGAATGTAAATAAAACTCTGGGCGTTCATCAGTTATGCCCCAGCCCATAAAATGAGTATGCTTAAATTTCACAAAGAAACAATGCAATTGCCATCGACACAAGGCCTTTAATAAAACCCACTACAACAATATTACAAGAGACAGCAGGTGAATCATTTACTGATGATAGAACTACCAAGAGTTGAATTTCATAATGTCATTTATGTGCAGCAGAGCGGACTTACATAACAATGCCTCTTGACGAAGATGTACTATCTGTTTCGCATTAGCGAAAGTTCCTTTGCTTATGGAGGGAACAACATACTGTCAAACCTCCTAGGCACCAGCTTCGCCTTCACGATCAATCCTGATGAAAATCCTGCGCTGGAGGAGCAAAGCGCGCATTAGCTGGTCGGGCCACCACAACAGTCTCGTCGGCAAAAAGCGCTTTAATGAATGAAGGGGTCTTCAGAGGGCGACGGCCTGCGATCCTTGGATAGACATCTTCAAGGAAATAATAAGCATGACCCGCTATCATGCCCTGTAGTCAGAGAGTAATAAAGCAGATTGTTAAAAATGAAATAAAAAGAGTATAAAACAAATGGAGGATTCTGAACAGAGATAGTCAAGAAAAAGATGGCAAAACAAATTTACAGTAAGCAGCAGAAATATTAAGTACATAAATTGATTCAACTACGATTCAGAATGCAGTCAACAAATATAAGCCAACCCCTTTTAAATACTGGAGTCGAATCAGTTGATCGGTGATGACATAAACTTGGTTGGCATTTCATGCTATTCCCGATTCACTTGTCACAAAATATTAGTACTTTTTTTCCATTTTTCTAAGCATTTAATGAAACAGTTCGGTGGAGTCGCCATGTTTGTTATTTCCAAGAACACAAAACACTTGAATATCAAGTAGCATACCAGAAGATCCACCCAAGCGCTGCTCCCAACAAGAATAGAAAACCCCAGAAGAACCTGTATATTAAAAAAAAAAATGGATCAAAGTCATCCTAACCATTGAAAAAAGAAAACTATAACAAAGAAATAACAATGGGTTTTTCTATGACTATTTCTTAATAACGGTGACATAAAGGAAATAAAAAATTATTTAGGAAATTTAAGAGAAAATTTTAGTGGAATAAAAAAACAAAGAAAACCATTAATGACAGGTAAGATGAATTGTATAGATCTATTTCCCTAATCATCTAAAGCACTTGTTAAATCAAATTACAGATCTTCAAGCCCACCCCAATTACCATATTATGCAAATGCTTCGATCAAACCCACTCTTACCGTTGCACACCATCATTTTGTAGGATCCATGCTCTGTGTAAATGTCCATGAATAAAATCCATTTTGTACACTCACATTTTGCAATACTAATATGAATAAGACCTGATCATGCGCCCAACAAGTTCAGATCAGATCACATCTGCTGAATTAAATAAGCATTGGCCTCGATTTGTATAGGCAGGATCCAATAAGCATTGGCCTTGATTTGTATGGCCTCAATTTGTATAGGCATGATCCAATATTTCAATCTGTCTTCTCGCAGGTTTAGTCAGGTCAGGCAGACTCCTTTAGGTGGGTGACTTGATGGGCAAGGTTTATGGCCAGGAGTCAGAACCAGACCCACATTGAGATTATGAGTTCAAGACCGAAGAGAAAAGTCCATGTGATGATTGAGACATTCATTGACACTTTTGTATGCCACGATTCAAAAGCAAGTCTCAAATGGCAACATTATTACAATTTTAAACTAATATCAAAAATCTGTTGGAACCTTTAATTCAAATAGTGCTGATTAGTATCTCATTAACAATATTTTATACCAAGACGCCCTTACTCCACAATCTCACCCACGAGTAAAATATGCCACCAACAGAACAGTCACATTAGTGCCAAAGTTGTTCAAGTTAAAGCTGCTGTCACCCTTATTAATTTTATTAACCACACTCAACTACCTTCCCATGGGCTTCCCCTATTCCTTATGCTATTTATTGCTACATCATCATTACACTTTTGTAGGCATGCTTTATTTTTTTCACATCCAAAGTTGCATACACTAGATGTTCCATGATATTGGCAGCATTTTTATTCTTGGATACAATGCCTCATGCCAAAGTTATTGTTGTAGCTACCCATTTGCACATCCTTTATGCTCCTATGAAAACCTGCAAGGGAGTTCCCTACTACAGCGTTCAATGTATCTTTGCAATATTAAGAGAGATTTTAAAAGGGAATAAAACTGAGGGGCTATGTCAGGTGTACATGATTGGTGTTAATCAGAATACAGGTTTGATAGGCTAAAGTTTTCGCGGTTGTTTCAAAGGACAATCCAATTTTTGGCCTCTTCAAATCCTTTCTCCTTTCCCTTAAGTATTGAACATACTCTCTATATTGCTCAGAATTGTTTTCCTGTTTCTGCAATCTTGGACTTCCTTACCACTTTAAAAAAAGGGTAAAGTTACACTATAATTGCACAAAATGAGTAAAAATATAATTTTTAGGAAAAAGATATACTAGCAAAATAGGAAAAGTAGAGCGCAAAGTTTTGTCAAGTTGAGGTGACCAAAGGCTGTCATGGCTTATAATAACAAGTCACACTAGCAAAATGCAAACACGTTTTTGATTATGTAAACGGTAGCTGATATTTGATGCCACCCTCTGATTGTTATCCTGAAATACCAAATATGGGATAAAATGGACCTTTTTGTCATTACAAATAGCACTTGTATGATTTTCTTGTTGACAATTTATGGTCTCAGCTCATAAACCTCATAATATGACAATGCATTGAATTGTGCATTACTTAGGAAAATCAACACAAACACTCACCCAAGGTAGATAAGCCGCTGTGAAAGTGAAAAGGCCCAAGAAACTCATGTGGATAAAAGGATTATGCTTGCTCCAGACATAGACCTGGACAACAAAAAAAGTGAGGCATGCAGAGATTTGAAATAACAGGGAAACTATGACCTAATTTGTGTGTCATCATCACATAATATGATATAAGAAGTATCTAGTTTAATCTTTTAAGGATAAATTAATATAGTAAGTGATTTGCGCAACATGAGAGGAGTCTTAGTTACTGACCATCATGAAAGTCAACGAATTGCTGAGGAACAGTATTTTTGCAAAACTCTCTGATAGATAAGGTATCATGCCACCAATGAGAACGATCCCAGTTAAAACAGTGGCACCAAATAAGAGCATGTAAAAGAAATCTGCGGTACGTCCCCTGAACGAGTTCTCCTCAAGTAGCTTGCAGTATCGAGCAAGGAAAAACATATGGAATAGGAAATCCAAGTCTGTCAATACAAACAAATAGTATCAACAAGAGGAGTTAGGGAGTGGAACAAACTGAGGACATGCACCGCACTGCAGGCTGCATCTAAATGAAAATCTTAAGAAGTACAAATTTACAGATGATGTAAAGAAAGGCAACCATAAGGAATAGCAATCAAAGGTCAAGAATTATTCAAAACGTAAAGGTTTTACAAAGTCATGTTGAAAGTTAAAAGGCAGCTGACCAAAGCCACAGACAAGTCAAAATCATAAATTATTTCTGCATGTTTTCATGGCAAACTATAAGTGGGTCATACATTGATTTACATTCAGATGCAACAGTGTTATAAAATAGTTCAGTAGTTGGTATATGGACTAAAGATGAAAACCCTTCCAAAAAGGAAGCTTTCTTACTCAACATAGCCTTTTTCTCTGATCTATTGCATTTGCCTTCACTAGAGAGAATAAAATGTGGATGAATTCATGAAGAAGTTAAACAAGTTATCTTGCACAAAGGAGCTTGGCAATCAGAGAAAAGTAAATATCCAAAAAGTTGAAGCAATGAGAGAGGATGAAACAAATATTCAAATAATGGAGCTTAAAATTTCTATCTAGGATAACTCAAACATTCTAATCCTTGAAAATAAAACTTTTTGGAGGCTGCATACATCAAGATGAGTGACCTCACTTGAAAATAAAGAGTTACTCTTCCTGATGAGCGATGAATGATTTTGTCAAGGAAAGAAGTAAACTAGGATTTTAGGCCCCGTCAGGACATTCCGTAGGATGTTAGGACGGGTTGTTATCCCAAGTGTTGGGACAGAAGCATCCCGCCAACGTCCCAATGTCCCAATCGGCATGACTTGAGAAATCCCCAGTCTTAAGTGTTGGGACAAGACAGAATAGTGGTGCATCCTATTTTACGAAAAAGCCAAAACGGTCCCATCCTGCAAGACTTATAACCTTGAGTAAAACTACAAAATGTAGCATATAATAAATGATAAATGAGATTGTCTATGATCTATCAATCATTTCACCTTTTTTTGTCAACACTACAGAGAAGTTACTAGTCTACTATCTTTGGATGATGAAGTTTGTTTGGTGGATTATGCTACATGATTGTAGACATCTATATTCTACAATGATGCTATTTGATTGAGAGCATATCAATTTATGGTTGATGTTATATGATCATGCACATCATTATTTTAGAATGATGCTAAGATGTTTGCAGTGTGATTATCTATTAGATGATGGGCCTTTATAGTTTATGAGAATTGACATGATCTTATGGTGTCAAGTGGATGGTGTTGCATTAAATTATGCATCACTGTTCTCATGATTCATACTTTCAACATTTTCTATCTTTGTCGTTGATTTTTTCCATTATTTTTTGCATGAAATTCATGTGAACTTTGACTACTATATATATATATATATCCTAGCAACCCCCTAGCCATTACATGCCTATCATCCACTTTTAACACATTATGTGAACCTTAGTTGCCAGAATCAGGAGCAGGTGCATGTGTAGGGATGCAGATAGTTTGGAAATAATTTTAGCAAAGAGCACTTTGCAGGTTCTAAATTTCAAAAAGATACCAAAGCAAGTGCTTTACCCTAGGTAGAAGATTCTGGTCACTAAAGTGTGGATGAACAAGCCTTAAGGGTGTTTCAGCAAGTTTCAATCATGTATGGTAACGATGGACCTTTATATGCAATTTCTACCAGGTGGTAGAAGTCGCATCTCATAATTTAGCTCTCAAAACATAACCAAAACCAGCCTCTTGAAATTAGGGGCCCTATGTAAATCAAAGAAAAGGAGAAAGAATAGTTGACAAAAGAATAAGAGAAAGAATTGTCATACAATGCCTCTCTTGAGCAATCTCCATGGCAATTGTATTAGGAGTTTCAGGCATAATTTGTACGGAGCATTTTAAGTCATGAATAGAGCAGAGTGGAGGAAGTAGATTCATGTAGCCGACCCCAAGTAGTTGGGAAAAGGCTTAGATGAGTTCAGTTGAGTTGAGATTTTAAGTCATGGAAATCAGAAGTTAAAACTAGGAGTACATTACTGTAGAGCCATTAAGTAAGGGTCTACACCACATAAGAAAAAGAAGAGCTGAATCAAGGAAATAATAAAAAGAAACGATTATATGATGTCTCCCTCCCTAACTTTGAGTGATCAACCTCAGCAGCCATCCATTTTTCTACTTTTTCCTCAAGATAGTCCATATGGCTGATTTCATTCTTTCCTTCTTTTGAAATTTAGGAAGTGTCTTCTTTTCACAAGGTTACTGAGGTGAGTAAATGGGTTGTTAACAGATCATAGATAAAGAAGACTTTGTATTATTATTAAATAAAAAGTTAAACTCTTCTCACATATCCTCTACGCTTTGTTTCTTTTACCTAAATTATTGATTGAGGAATTGCCAAAATGGTCATGGATTGATATATCTTCAATTTCACAACAAAACAACAGGTAATCTTAGGTTCCTGTTTCATCTCTCAGACTAAACAATTATATTACAACTGACATAACGTTGGTCCAGCATTTAAAAATATTGCCAGGATGATTTAGATGGCCCATGTACCCATTGCAAATGAGTAATAGCTTAAGTACCATGAGTGCATCTGTTATTCTACTAGCACAACTCAACAATTTTTAGCCAAGATACTAGACTAAGCCTTGAAGGTTTAAACCACTTGATTCCATAAGGTGAAAGTTCAAAAACATCACTGGCAACTAAATAACAAAACTATTATGAATTCCTATGCTTCATTTAATATAAAGAATAAACAATGTAGGAAACCAGAAATGAACAAGTTGATTTGTGAAGGTAATCCTACATCATTTTCTACGGTAACATGCACTATAACTACAAGGTTTTCACAGGTTCTGGCTGACTTTGCATCACAAATTGAATGAAATGATGAAACATGTAGAAGTTTCACAACCAAACAGTGCACATAAGCATACTACCTGATGACGCCGGTCACCAGAAACATCGTCAAAGGGCTTCGTGAAGGTGCTGATGAAGCTTTCTCTCTTTTCTCATAGAGGACCTGCAAGAAGTCTCGGGGCCGGAAGTTCCGATGGAGACCCTCGAAAGCAAGTCAGCGATCGGGGTCACAGCCGTAAGCGTGAGAAAGCTCGTAAGCTAAGAGCGTGTTCTCAGTTGTTCTTCTTACCTTGCTAAGGATCCCTCTTACCCTTTTATGGACCCTTGGTTTCCGTCTGAGGATTAGCCACATGGAGTTCCGTGAAGGAGAATGTCTGCTAAACTCATGGTGATTATGTGAGTTTGGAGACGGTTGGTGGGCCTAGTCCTATCAGCCAGATAATCGGCAGCTTGGTCCCATCAAGCGCGTGGGTCAGATGGTAGGTGGGCCTGATCCCATCGGCCGCACGGGTCAGGTGATTGGTGGGCCTGGTCCCATCGAGCGCGTGGGTTAGCTGGCAGGTGGGCCTGACCCCATCGGTGCATGGGTCAGGTGGTTGGTGTGCCTGACTCACATGGGGGGCCACATAGGCATCGCGACCCGCTCGGAAGTCGATGCAAAGGCTGGTGCTGCAGCCAGCGCTGAGATCGATTTTGGAGAGGGCGGGCCGCTGAGGGCCGCCCTGAAGATGCGGGGCCGCCGAGGACCGCCTTGGAGGAGCGGGGCCGCCGAGGGCCGGACGGCCTTGGAGAAGCGGGGCCGCACCGTTTGGTCCCTGCCGTCAGTTAGTTCAATCGTTAATGCCCACATGGCACTACCAGCCACATCAAATGCCCCCCCTCCTGAGCTTAAGTCACGTGTCCGTCGACCCTTGAGCGAAAGGAGTGCAAAAATTTATCATAATTGTTGGTTTCGAGCGCCATTAATCGACGAAGGCGAGGGCGCGCCTCCTCGAGGCGATGTTGCTTCGAAGTCCATCCGTATTTAAAGAGAAAAAGTGGCGCCGATTTTGGATGCGTCGAGGAAATATCTCTCGAGGAACGAAAAAATCGGACGCCATCATTAAGCCATCAGTCCCCACATCCTATCATTGGCCGCGGATCCCGCTCCTATGCAGAACCGAGGTGCCATATCTCGGGCAAAGGGGGTTATTAACAGTTGTAGGTTGTCTTCAATCGCGGATGGCCGCATGGCAGTGCATCGGACGGGACGATTCAAAATTTTATATAAATTGCCTCATCCGCTCCTTCGCGCTCCTTACACTTTCATCATCTTCTTTGTCATTTCCATCCTCAGAGTTCTGAACCCTCACAATCCCAAACCTTCTGTTTCCCCTGTTCGACACCAGGTCAGTTTCTTCTTGTCTCCTGCCTCCTTTGTCTCCCTCTTCTTTTTGATTATAACCGACCTTGAGTCGGCCTTTTGTACTTCACTTGAATATCAATAAAAAGAAAGTTTTGCCCAAGCGTTTGATGTCACTTAGCTTTTTGTAGTAGCCTTATCTTTCTGTGATGGCGTGTCGGTTCGGCTCTTTAGGCTCGGCAATAAGTGGTCGCAATCCTTAGTCCCTTAAGCGCTTGTCGAAATGACCGTAGGGTATAGGTATCAGCTAAGGAACGCTTAGGCAAGCTTGGGAGTCCTTCGAACCGTCGCAAGTCCGCCGAGCTCCTTTAGAACCACCTCGGCGGTTTTGTGTGCCGGCCCGAGGGCGACTCGAACGGAAACGGAATTGTCAGGGTCTTAAACCGCCTCGGGGGCGGTGACCCACTAGTCGCAAATCTGCCAAGCTTCTTTAGAACCACCTCAGGAGTTTTGTGTGCCGGCTTGAGGGGCGACTCGAACGGAAACGAAACTATCGGGGTCTTGAATCGCCTCGAGGGCGTCTCCAAGCTGGACTGAGTGGTGATTGTTAGTCGCGAGTCCGCCGAGCTCCTTTAGAACCGCCTCGGGGGTTTCATGTGCCAGCCCGAGGGGCGACTCGAACAGGAATGAACTGTCGAGGTCTTGAACCACCTCGATGGCGTCTCCAAACCGGACCAAGTAGTGACCCGTTAGTCATGAGTCCGCCGAGCTCCTTTAGAACCGCCTTGGGGGTTTCGTATGCTGGCCCGAGGGACGACTCAAGCAGAAACAGAACTATCGAGGTTTTGAACCACCTCGAGGGTGTCTCCAAGCCGGACCGAGTGGCGATCCGTTAGTTGCAAGTACGTCGAGCTTCTTTAGAACCGCCTCGGAGGTTTGGTGTGCCGGCCCGAAAGGTAACTCAAACGGGAACGAAACTGTCGGGATCTTGAGCCACCTCGGAGGCGTCTCCAAGTCAGACCGAGTGGTGACCCGTTAGTCGCAAGTCCACCGAGCTCCTTTAGTCGTCAGATCCTCAGCTTCGGAGATGAGTCAGATATAATATTTAAGAATTTCTTTTATTATCATCAGCCGAAGGGATACATCATTATAATATCGATGAAGGTTGTCCACATTCCAGGTACATGGGATGGGGCGTCCGTCGCGCTCTTCAATCCGATACACGGTGAAGTACCTTGATGACTCGATAAGGCCCTTTCCAATTTGGAGACAATTTGCCCCCATTCATTGGTTTGGACACCTTGGCCTTTCTAAGGACTAAGTCTCCAAGGCGAAACATCTTGGAACGGACCCGAGCGTTATAATACTTGGATGCGAAATGTGGCCATTCTGAGCCACGCCCGATCGCGCGCCTGTCGATGAAGTCAAGGTTGACTCTCAACTGCGCAGGGTTGTCCTTTTCACTGTATGACTCCACTCGAAGGCTTGAAAGGCCAATCTCGACGAGAATGACTGCCTCGGATCCAAAGACGAGGCTGAAGGAGGTCTCTTCCGTTGAGGCCCGCGAGTCGTATGATATGCCCACAGCACGCTTGGGAGTTCCTCGGCTTCCCCATTGGTCTGTGGATGGCCAACAGAGGTAAACCAGTGGCAGATGTTTAGCTCGACGCAGAACGTCTTGAACGTGGCATTGTTGAACTGTCGTCGTTGTCAGTAATGATGTATGAGGCAACCCAAACCGGCATATGATGGACTTCCAGAAGAAAAACTTGACTTTGCTTTCGGTAATCTTGGCTAGTGCCTTGACTTCAACCCACTTAATGAAGTAGTCAATGGCAACGAGTAAGAACTTTCGCTAATCCGAAGTCGAAGGGAACAGCCCAAGGATGTCCATTCCCCACTGGACGAAGGGCCATGGGATCAAAAGCGACTTAGTGGAGAAGCCGGCTGTCGTTGGATGTGTGCGTATCGTTGGTAGCTATCGCACTTTCGAACTAGCTCGACAGCGTCCTCCCTCATGGTGAGCCAGTAATATCCTTGGCGAAGAGCTTTCTGTGCCGGCGATCTGCCCCCATGTGGTCTCGCAGATGCCTCCATGTATCTCTTTGAGGATGTAATCGACGTCTACGGGACCGACACATTTAAAAGGGAGTAGGAGAAAGACCTTTTGTATGGTCGTCCGTCTAGCAAGGTGAACTTGGAGGCTCTCCATTTGAGCAGTCTAGCCTCCTCGCGATTGGCGAGGAAGGTGCGTCGGTGAGATAACGGACGTAGGCATCCATCAATGTCGGCTCCTATGTGATCAGGAGGACTTTTTCCTTGTCTTCAATGCTGGGCCTCTCCAAATGTTCGATATAGGTGCTCCCCAGGAAGTGGCCAGATGAAAAGGGCATCGTCCTTGGCGTTCTCGCTTCGGGGAATATAACTGATACTGAAATATGTCGGTGAAGAGGTCAGGAGTCGAACCTTCTTCAAGTATCAGACATAACGGAATCCCGTGCCTCGTCCCCGTTGATTTATCCGAAAATGAGTTGGGAGTCGATAAAGGTTCTGAGACGCGTCACCCCGAGCTCCTGAGCGAGCCTCACCCCGGCCAACACAGCTTCGTACTCGGCCTGGTTGTTTGTAGCTTTGAAGAGGAGCCAGAGGACGTATTCTACCTTCTCGCCCTCCGACCCGCAAGAATGAGACCAGCTCCACTTTTTTAGGAGTTTGAGGCACCGTCCACGTGAGGATCCAAGACTCCCCCATGTCCTTAAGCTCAGCGTCCGGTTGCACCATTGAGGTTCTTCTACTTATTCCTCGATCCAAGTGCACTCGACTAAGAAGTCGGCCAAGACTTGGGACTTCAGAGCCAACCTCGCTTGGAATGAGAGGTCGAGCTCCCCCAACTTGATTGCCCATTTGGCCAGCCGGCCAGAGGTTTCAAGATGGGCTAGAAGAGCTTTGAGGGGTTAGTCCGTGAGCACCATGATGGAGTGAGCTTGAAAATATGGCCTAAGATGCTGAACGGAGATGACCAAAGCAAAAATAATCTTTTTGTTTTGAGTATCTGACCTCGCGTCGTGGAGTACTTTGCTCACATAGTAGACGGATTTCTGGATTTCATCAGCATGAAGGCGTACCAGGATGGAGCTGACGGCCTCGAGGAGGTGGCGAGGTAGAGATAAAGGCTCTTCCCGTCCTTTGGCTTCAACAACAGCGACGGGGTAGACAGAACGCCTTTAGTCCTTCAAAGGCTCTTTGGCAGTCTTTCGTCCATTCGAAACCATTCACCTTGCGCAGGGCCTTGAAGAAAGGCAAACATCTCTCGATCGACTTGGTGAAAAAAAGGCTAAGGGCCACCACCCTCCCGGTGAGCCGCTGCACCTTTTCTTATTGGCCAGCGGCCTCATATCAAGGATGGCATTGATCTTCTCCGGGTTCGCCTCGATCCCTTGATGCGTCACCATGAAGCCCAGGAACTTTTTCCATGACCCCAAAGGCGCACTTTCGCGGGTTCAGCTTTACTTGGTAGTAACGAAGGTTGTTGAAGGTCTCTTCCAGATCGAGACGTGGTCGGAGGCACAGATACTCTTTGTCAGCATGTCATTCACGTATACTTCCATGTTGTCCGAGTTAGTCTTTGAAGACCTTATTCATCAGTCTCTGGTAGGTTGCCTCTGCATTCTTTAGATCGAAAGGTATTACTTTGTAGCAGTATATGCCCTTCTCAGTCATGAAAGAGGTATGCTCTTCATCATCCGATCTATCTTTATTTGGTTGTATCCGAGAAAGCATCCATAAAGCTGAAGAGTTCATGACCGAACGTGGAATCCACTAGCTGGTCAATCCGAGACAGTGGGAAGTTGTCCTTCGGGCACGCCTAATTGAGGTCGATGAAGTCGATGCAGATCCTCCAGCTCCCATTTGCCCTACGGACCATCACCACATTGGCCAACCAATCTGGATAATGTGCTTTCCAGATGTGACTGGCGGCGAGCAGCTTGCTGACTTCGTTGTCAATGGCTCTTTGTCTCTCAGGGGCGAAACTCCTCTTTCTTTGGTGGATCGAACAATGCTTAGGGTCGATGTTAAGCTTATGGGTGATCACCTCCGACGGTATGCCGAGCATGTCCGACGCCGACCAGGCAAAGATGTTCGAGTTGGCCCATAAGAAGGCCAGAAGGCAGCGATCCCTATCCTCCGCAGGAAGAAGTTCACAAACCTGCACCGTCTGTGTCGGGTCGTCTCCCAGTGAAAAAGTTAGTAGCCGCTCGGCCGGCTCTCCTCCCTTGTCGGGCTCCCTGGGATCGAGTGCCTTTGGGGCCAATGTGACCACTGCTTCTTGAGGGCTTGAAGCCATGTGATAGCATGGCAGGACCGGGCTAGTCTCCCCTCGCATCTCGCTAATCTCATTACTGGTTGGAAATCTAACGACCAACCGCTTAGTGGAGATAACCGCGTCAAGAAGATTCAGGCCGGGTCGACCGAGGATGGCATTGTGTGCCAAATGCACTCGGACGACCAGGAACTTTATCGGGACCGTGCTTTGACGCGGCGATGTCCCAGCCGTAACCAGAAGGGTAATCTCACCTTCTACCCTCACCGAGTCTCCTGTGAAACCCGACTAAAGGTACTGCCATTGGTTGAAGGGAGCTGAGAGACAAATTCATCCGAACAAAAGCGTCGTAAGTAATGATATCAGCTGAGCTTCCACTGTCAACCAGGATTCGTTTTACATGATGCTTAGCAATCGTCATCAAAACAACGACACCATCATTGTTTACATTATCTATCACAGCTAACTTCCTTTTAGGAAAAGGGATTACATCATCTAATCCCCCATCCCCCTTGGCCTTTGGATGTAGAGCCTACCCCCCAAGAAACCATTCTCACAGTCTTCTTCGTTGGGGCGCTGTTGACATTGGCCTGGGCAGACGGAGGCCCCATCAGCACCAAAACAATTGGGGGTCCCTTCTGGACATATTTTTCATATCCGGTCCTTAGATGTGTGGGGCCAGCAGAATCGGATTATATCCTTAGGGAGATCCACGAGGGTGTATGCGGGAGTCACCTGGGGGGCAGAGCCCTAGCATACAGGCCCTACGCCAAGGGTATTTCTGGTTGATAATGAAGGAGGATGCGGCCGAGCTTGTCAAGAAGTGCGATAGCTGCCAACGTCATGCCAATATTCAGCGACAGCCAACGTCTCACCTAACTCCTCTGGTGGCACCCTGGCCCTTCGCCCAGTGGGGTATGGATATCTTAGGTCCATTTCCCCCGGCCTCCGGGCAGCGGAAGTTTCTCCTGGTGGCGGTGGATCACTTCACCAAGTGGGTGACATTTGAATTCCATTATATGCATATAGATTAACCAATTTAGCATGATTATTAGATAGTGATCTTAATCAACGTAACATTTCCAAATCAAGATCTGAGTTAATCAAATTGGCCAGGCCAGTAAAGAGATTATGGTTACTTAATTGGTTCCGTTGACTGACCTAAGGAAAGCAACGGGGGGACCCCTTATTGGGAATGGTACATTGTCCGACAATCTTTTCCAATTAATTTGAAAAATAATACCACCTATAATGTGATGTACGCCCAAACTGGTATGAAAAGATGTGTTATGAATAAGAATTCTCTATTTTGTGGCATCGGAGATTAGGTCATATCTCCATTGAGAGAATTAAAAGATTAGTAAAAGATCGAGTACTTGATACTCTTGATTTTACTAATTTTGGCACTTGTGTGAACTGCATAAAGGGAAAGCAAACCAATAAGTCCAAGAAGATACCAAGAGAAGTTTAGAAGTACTGGAGATCATACATACAGATATCTGTAGTCCAGATATGGACTCGTATGGTCATAGATACTTCATCTCATTTATTGATGACTATTCACGATATATGTATCTCTACCTACTTCATAATAAGAACAAAGCATTAGATGCCTTTAAGGTATTTAAGGCAGAAGTAGAGAAATAATACGGCAAGCAAATTAAAATCCTGAGGTCAGATAGAGATGGAGAATATTATGGTAGATACACTGAGAATGGACAAGCACCTGGTCCGTTTGCTCGGTTTCTTGAAAATGGAATTGTTGCAAATACACCATGCTAGGGTCTCCTGACCAAAATGGTGTAGAGAAATCGAACATTATTGGACATGGTAAGGAGCATGATTGTCAGCTCCAACTTACCTAAATCCTTCTGGACTGAAGCTCTTAAAACTGTTGCATATATATTAATCGGGTTCCAACCAAGGCTGTTTCCAAAATGCCATTTGAGTTATTTAAAGGTTGGAAATCAAGTTTGCAACATATACGTGTTTGGGGATGCCCATCTGAAGTAAGAGTCTATAATCCATAAGAAAAGAAACTAAACCCAAGGACTATTAGTGGATATTTTATTGGATATGTTGAGAAGTCCAAGGGTTATAGATTTTATTGTCCATCTCACAGCACTAGGATTGTGGAATCAAGAAATGCAAAATTTCTTGAGAATGACTTGATTAGTGGGAGTGATCAATCTCAGTATTTGGCTTCTTCTGAGAAAGATCATTCAGATATTCCAGCTTCCACTTCAAGTGAGGGATTGGTTGTTATTTACAGCACTCCTTAAACTCAAATAAGTGCTCAACAACCAGTCATTGAGATTTCAGAAGCTGATGGTAATATAGAAGATCATGTTGTGCAGGATACTCCTTTAATTTTAATAAAGCTCTGATACCAACTGTTAGAGGTCTATTAACAATCTACACAATATGTATAGAATTAATAGATAGGATCTTTGTATTACATCCAGCCATTGCTTTCGATCTACCTCTAGAAGATCTGAATCAGGATCTCGATCTTCCTCTCGATGGATCTCGATCTTCCTCTTGATGAATCTTGATCTTTCCCTTGATCTGAATCAGCTGCAGATCTACCTTTTGGGATCTTGATCTACCGCTTGGGACCTCTCGGGATCTTGATTTGAGTGCTTCCAATCAATGAGCTATCGCACTCTGATGGGTATGCCCTCAGGATATGCTCTTGATCAGGGACCCAATACCTCCGCTTCTTTCTAGTTTTTCTTTCGATAACATTGTGTTCTCAAAAGACTTAGAAGGGATCTCTATTTAAAGAGATTCCTCAATTCCCTTCCACCGCCTGCTCCCATCAAAGTAGGCGTTTAACATTTAAGGAGCTATCGTTATCACTTATTAATTAGTGGATGGCATTGAAATTATTCGCAATGATCGCAATAAAATAGGACCATCTATTGCAAAGGACCATCTATTGCAATGGGAATATAGAAAATGAAGTTTCATGATATGTTTCGCTTAATTTTTTTAAAATTTTATTACAATTATAATTTTATCATATTTTAAAAGTACCATTCTATGACCCTTGTATGAAACATGAAAAATAAAATTCAATGCCAAGTCCTCCTGAGCCTCTTAGATCAGCTATGCCAAGTTATATAAGATTGGATCTTGAGATTTTTTTAAATTAAATAGTTAAAATTTGTCATAGTCCTTTGATATCTAACCGTAATATATCACGGTCCTGGGTGAAATTCTAACAGTTTATACATAAGCAAACGATAGAAAATTATAGCCATAATCTACGAATGATTTATTCTAACTTTTTTTTTTTTTTTGGTACAGACGGGCGATCACACTAGTCTCGTGCGAGTCAGCCCAGAGATATCAGAGTATAAAATCTGCTTAAGAGCAGAGGGACATGGATCACCCTGTTTCCAACTCCAAAACCCTCCATGATTTTCAATCCTTGTCGAGCTGGGTTTTGCCGAGGAAGTTTGTTATTCGATCAAGCTGCATTCCATTGTTGCAGATTCTGGACCGGCCATGCTTGTATCGATTAGTGGTGGAATTGTTTGTGGAGAATCCGAGATATTCTCCGAGTAATGAAGTTTTTCCTTTTTTTTTTTCTCCAAAGAATGATATAACGCACTGTACGGAATTGTGCTGCATCATAATTGCGACGCATTTAGCTACGTCGCAATATTTAATATTAATATTTAAAATATTAAAATTTAGTTTTAAATTTAGGATGAGTTTCTCGATGGCGCGCTTCAGACTATAGCAACTCTCGGTGTCGTGGTCGTAGTCCCGGTGTAAACGGCAATACCGACTTTTGTCACGAAAAGCTCCTTTCTTCATTGAGGGAGGGTGCTGAAAGTACGGCTCGCCCTCGATCTCCATGAGAATGTGAGAGCGAGGAGCAATGAGAGGGGTGAGTTCACTTCCCTGGGGCAAGACTCCGGCGTCTGTCATCTGGTCGACGCGGTGGCTCAGGCTTCTTCGGGCAAGAGGGTCTGCTTGGCTTTGTGCGGGCGAACCTCCTGCTAAACCCTCCGTCGGTCTCTCTGCGGGTGGAGTCGGCTTCGTCAACACGGATATACTTTTGCATGCGAAGCAAGAGTTTGGAGTAGGAGCTGGATGGCTTCTTATCGAGGAAGAAGGTAAAACGGGAAGGACGGAGTCCCCGCTTTAACGCCAAGGTTGCCACCGCATCATTCAAGTAGTAGATTTCGAGGGCGGTCGTTTTAAAACGAGCCATGAAGTCCCTGAGAGATTCTCCTTCCTTCTGACAGACAGAGAATAGACGGTCTGCTACCCGATGGATCCTCCAACAGGCGTCGAAGTGTGCTAGAAATGCCCTCTCCAACTATCGGAAAGAATATGCCATGTGGGGGTAGACGGGAGTGCCAGGTGCGAGCGGCCTTTCGCAGGGTGGCTGGGAAAGCTTTACACAAGAGGCGTCAGTCGCCCCTTGAACTTGCATGAGAGCCTTGTAGCTCTTGAGATGATCGAGGGGATCCGTTGTACCATCATAAAGATCCAGCTATGAAAGATGAAATCTCGAGGGAACGGGCTTTTCTAGAATACGGCGAGTGAAGGGAGGATGGGTGTCGTAGTCCACCTCCAACTGGTTGTTGATTTTTCTGCTGAGCTCCTTCAATCGCCGATGGTACTCGTCCAAGTGTTTCTCTGCTTGGTTAAAATCTTCCCTAATGACTCGGAAGATAAAGAAGAAGGGGAAGAGCACGGGTGGTGGTACCTTCGCTTAGGCTCTTCCCAGCGTCGTCGCTCTGGGGAGGAGTCACCCGAGCTGCGAACAGGGGAGCGCGACCTCTTGAGGGTCTCCCAGCAGCGTCCTCTAGATGAAGCACAACAGTGGCGAGTCTCTCGCTGAGGTCTCCCGAGAGAGGATTGCTGGCTGGCTGATGCATCTGCCGCAGGCAGTGTAAGAGGCCTAGGCTAGTGTTGGATGGCCACATACTGCTGCTCCTATAGCCCGTGAACCACCGCAGTCAAGGTCTGGACCTACCGAGTAAGTGCGGCCAGTTGATCAGCTTGGGTGGCCGCAGCTGATGGCGCGGAGTGGCCAAAGGATTAGCAACGGGAGGGTTAGCCTCCTGCCACTCCGCCGATTGGAGGTGCCCCCTAGCATGGCTAATGGAGGCCTTCCAAGCACGTGTCACCACCATTATTGTTATAGAGGAAAGAAGGCTTATAGCTTGGTGTTACAAAGCTCTACTCTTTCTTTCCTTCTTGGCGCGCCAATCTGATGACGCCCGATCACCGAAAACGATCATCAGAGGGCTTCGTGAAGGTGCTAATGAAGCTTTCTCTCTCTCCTCATAGAGGACCTGCAAAATATCCCGAGGCCAAAAGTTTCGACATGGATCCTCCGATGGGAAAGTCAGCGACCGAGGTCACAGCCGTAAGCTTGAGAAAGCTCGTAAGGAAAAGGCCCAGAGATTGAAATGTTCTCTAAGCGTTAAGAGTGTGTTCTTAGTTGTTCTTCTTACCTTGCTAAGGATTCCTCTTACCCTTTTATGGACCCTTGGTTTCCGTTTGGGGATCAGCCACGTGGAGTTCCATGGAGAAGAATGTTTACTAAACTCATGGTGATTACGTGAGTTCGGAGACGATTGATGGGTCCAGTCCTATCAACCAGGTGGTCGGTAGGCCTAGTCCCATCGAGCGCGTGGGTCAGATGATAGGTGGGCCTGGTCCTATCGGCCGCATGGGTCAGATGGTTAGTGGGTCTGGTTCCATTGGGTCATGAGTCAGGTGGCAGGTGGGCCTGATCCCATCGGGAGCATAGGTCCGATGGTTGATGTGCCTGGCTCACGTGGGGGGTTACATAGGCATCGCGACCCGCTCGAGAATCGATGCGGAGGCCGGTGCTGCAGCTAGCGCTAAGGTTGATTTTGGAAAGAGCGGGCCACCAAGGGCCGCCTTAGAGAAGCGGGGCCACCGAGGGCCGCCCTAGAGAACCGAGGGCCGCTCTGGAGATGCAAAGCCGCACCGTTTGGTCCCTACCGTCAGTTAGTTCCTCTGTTAACGCCCATATGGTGCTACCGGCATCACTACCAACATATCATTAGCTTTAATTCTGATTATATGTTCTTTATTCCAGTTTCCAGATCTGATGGGAGACCATGCTGATGAAGAGGTGAATATGCCAACATTTAATATGTCCAATTCCATCACTTTGCGGCAGTTTAAAGTTCAACAAGGTAACTGTGCTAACAAAAAAGACAACGGAATCAAACTTCATGTTCTCTTCTTTTCTCACTTCTCTATGGCACTGAACATTTTTCTGCCTTTTTAATTTTATGAGTGCATTATTAAGATTTAAATTTTTAAATAGACGACTTATAAAGCATTATATAGCACATACTAGTATATATACCAAGAATTCAAACTCAAGCTACATATTGAGAAAGAAATCTCAAGAGGAAAACATACACTAACAATTTCAAAGATTTACCTGCATCCAAAATGCTCAAGAACCAATATTGCAAATGAAAAAAATTCATGAGAACAATGGATAAAATGTAATATAAAAAAGAAAAGGATGAGTAAGCATGTTGGGTGTTGTCTTAATTGGCTCTCAAAGAAGAACAATAATCAAAACCTTCTCAGGAATCACCTCAACATCATCATAGCAGTATCTATATTAGCTCATGAATCATAAATTACCATGGAGATCTAAGGTTTATATTTACCCATTTTCCGGAAATACAAGAAGTTAGTCACTAGGCGCCAGACCTCATAGTGCTTATATACACGTAGTGGGTGGAGGTACAAGTTATGTGGAGAAATGATCTGCAAGAAGATGAACACATTCATTCAAAACTAAGTATCCAGATCGATTAACCCAACATATCGTTTTTTGGAACAAAAACCCAAGATATAAACCGAAACAAAAGCCATAGCACTAATGTTGATAAAGGAAACGATAACAGAAGCCTAAAAATGTCGAAAAATCACCAGATATCCAAGAAAACAACCACGAAAGCCCAAAAATATCTAACTATGATTTTGCAAAAATAATCCCTGGAACACCGAGTCTTCGGTTAGAACGAAACGAAGAAATCACATGCAGCTTGGAGAGTTTCGTAAATTCAAATCTTGCAACCCTAACCCTAAATCCTACGAAATTGTCCAAAATTGTGCACCTCGAGAGAGCAACCGATGGTGACAGCGACGGCGGCCGTGAGATACGACCGCGTGATGATCGGCATCTGCTTGTACCACTCCTCCACGGCCTGCGCCATTCTCGAGATCTCCGACCAGCGAGGCTTCCTTTCTTGCTTACAACCAAAGATTTCCGGCAAGCGAAGAAGAACCCTAACCCTAATTCGTATAGGAAAGCTAACGGGGCAAGGCTTCAGAATAAATGAACGGAAAAAAATCGGGAGAGAAGCGAAGAAGCCAGAGGAGGGCTTTGGGACGACCTGCTATCGCGAAGGATCGCGTTGCACCGCTATTTGTAGCGCCACAGCTGCAACGCGATTTGGAGACTTCCACGTCAGAATGACCAGTGATGTATCTCCAACCTATTGAGTTTATACACGTGGGCTGGCGTCCAAGAAGGCTATCACATGCACTCGTCGGGGCGCGATTCTGGCGTCTTTTATCCATTTTGTTTTTTTTTTTTGACATCATCAGTGACGCACACGTGTCGTCGTGAAAATAATTTATGACATGACGATATTGGCCGGGATATGCCGTCCGATATCGGGCCGTGCCGTGATTTAAATTTTAAAGATAAAAAATAAAATTACCCTAAAAAAGTAAAAAAAAAAAATTATTCTTCTAATTTTATATGATTAAATTTGAATGTTAATATTCTTCTAATTAAAATATTATTTAATATTTAATTTAAAATATAATTGATAAAAAATAAATAAAATTTTTGCTTTAAAAAATGAAGTTAATATAATTTAAATGAAATAAAACTACTCGTACTCACTTAAACCAATTTTTATGATGCAGGGATCATTATGCAATTGAATGAGGATTTTTAAAAGTAAAAAATAGTTATTATTTTTTTAAAAATATACTTTAAGTGAAATAAAACTCATAGGCCATTCGCTTCTTATATTCTCCTCCGCATCTTTCATCCACTTTTTTTTTTTTTAGATTTTAAATATTACATTTTAATTTTCTAATATTTTATGTGTCAATACTTTATTTTTACACTTATTCAATAATAATGTTTAGGTAAAAGTATGCTTTTAGTTCTTAAATTTTCGCTTGAAATTCATTTGAATCTTTAATTTTTTAATGATTATAATTAAGTTTCTTAAACTTTTATATTTTAAAAATGTTACATTCCATGGATTAAATAAAATTAACGGTAAACTTCAGTTACTTCCAAAGTTTGAATTAACGGTAAAATGAACTTTTTTTTTTTTTTTCTATTGCTGGTTTACTAAGCAATTTAACGCTCTCATTGTCCGCTTCACTGAGTAGTTAAAAGTTATGGTATTTTTTAGATGGACACACTGCATAAAAGAGCTTACTAAAAAAAGATAACATAAGTTCTAATACCTTAAATACTATCAAGGTTAAAGTGTTGGGTTTTCTATAAATTTTAATTGACCGTGTAATGAAATATCATAAGTGTAATATTGTAGAAACATTGGTAGTATTTGGATGCTTTATTTCTGGTTGGAATAACAAAAAAAAATAAATTTAATTCATATTATATTTCTATAATAACTTTTTAACATTCAAACACTACTTATAAGTAATTAAATGAAAAGTTTGAGAATCCTTTGCCATTAATAAATAAAGATTATAAGCTAAGGTTTGATTTGAAGAGAAAACAAATGGAATTGGAAGCTAAAGTATTTTGAAAAAACCTAATTTGATGTAATTTGTAATATTTAGTACTAGACATACTTCGACTTTATTACATATTTGAATCATAATTATAGACTCTAATATGATCCTTTAGCTTGTCACAAGGGGTTTATAAAAATAAATTTAATAAGGGTTTTAGATCGGGTCAAGGTTAAGAATATTTTGGATCCACTTCAAAATACTCGGATTGATGACAGACCAAAATTTATAATTATATTTGTATTTTTAACAAAATTTATTTCATTCAAAAAGTAAAATTATTCTTAAATTTATAAAAGATAATTTTGATTATAAACACACATGCTTATATATTTGAGGATACTACGAATAAGAAACCATCAAATTAAAATAATAAAATATAAATATTTAAATACAATTAAATGAAAATAGATAAGAGAAGATTTGATTTATTATATGAGAAAATAGAAATTAATTTGAATAAGCAGTCAGCTATAGGCCATGAGAGAATAAAAGTAAAGGTTTTTAGATGGGCTAGATTGGGTCATCTGGATGTGCGGGCCGGGTTGGATAAAACGAGACCCGGATCCGGATTTTACGCTCCCGGGTGCAGATAATCTCTATTTCTGCTTGCCCTTGCCTCCTTCCCTTCCTCCCACCGCTCTCGGCCGCCGCCAGAGAAGGTAAACCCTAGTCCCAAGCTCCGGCCGCGAGATCGGGGCTCGAGGCTTCGAATAGGAGTGGAACGCGACGCCAGTGATCGGCTCTTCGATCGGCAGCTCACGCTCTTAAAACTCAAGCCCCACTGTCCCAGGAGACGCCCACAGCAAGGTTAGTGGTCTCTACCTCAACGTTAAAATCCTCCTCTCTTTTTCTCATATCGTCATGCTCTAGAGCGCTCTAGAGCAAGGAATAGCATCTCTGAGACTGATATCTTCAGGATCGGGGATTTTTCCTGAAATGTTGGGGATTTGATGATTTCTTATCGGATCTCGCTGCAAGAAGATTTTTTTGCTCCGTTACTTTCAATTTGCTGTTTTTTGTTTTTGTTAGGTTATTTCTTTTAGTCCCCCATGGATCCCCCATGGATCTGATTCCTGTGTCTTGGCTCCATTTTTTTTGCCTGTAATTGGACTCAAGCGATGGCTTCTCATTTTAGAGTTTATGTAGTTATCTGCTGTTTATTGGAATTCTTTGCGTCAAGCTGTGTATAAAATAGATGCCTTTTGTGTTAAACTTTCTAGTCTAGAATTTATATTTATTGGTATTCTGGACTTTTGGAGGCAATTTTGCTTATACGTTGCTGTTATTGTCCCCATGCGGCCTATCATATACTCTTATTGTTGTAAGAGAACAAAATTTCCCCTTTAATAGCTGGCGGAATTGCCACATTATATCCTTTTGTTTTTGTTTTTTTTTTTCAAATATATGATTGACAAGTAAAGCCTATGGCGTGGGATTGGCATGGCTCCATATAAATAGATGTGTTGGAATTGGTTTAATATTCCCCTCTCCATGACCGGATTATAAACAAATTTGGGTTGAGGGTTTTCTGGTCCTTCTCCCATCTGACCAGTCTCAAGCCAAACTTGTTGCCACCCCTATAAATGACCTCCTGGTTGTCTCCTCTCCCACATGGAAAGTATAGGGACATAGTTATCTGATGAAATGAGAAAGTGGCTAAT
>UESW01000771.1:0-23052 GCA_900491605.1 Calamus simplicifolius | reverse complement strand
GAACCGACCGTCCAGAGGAAATGCTTGCGGCTGACGACCATGCAGCCGAGGTCGACGTAGCGCTTCTTCTTCTTGCTGCCATCTCCGGGGCCGGCGAGGAGCCAGCTTTGCTGGGTCTCGTCGAGGGGCCGCGACAGCGCGGCGCGGTCCAGGTCCTGCAGGTTCCGGCTCCGGTCATCGTCGGTCGCCGACTCGTTGGAGATCTCCAGCGGGCCACCCCATGGATCTCTTCCAAACATTTTCCTCTCCTCCTTCTCCTTCTCCTTCTTTCTTCTCTTACTCTGATATCGATAACGGTAACAGCCTTCTCGATCTCTTAGAAAGACGGGAGGAAGAGGGGTGAGGGAGTGGAGTGGGAGAGAGCAAGAGGAAAAGGTTCTTTCTACGTGTTGTCTTTGATGCCGCTGATGGAGTTTGGAGTTTTGTGGTGGGTGGAGCGTTTCTTTCTTTAGTTTTTGTTCTCTCTATGCGAGTGAATGAGTGATGGGTGAGTAAGGTGGTGTGGAAGGGGAGGTGGTCGCTCCACCCTCGGGTGGGCCAGGTGACGCGCTTACAAGTTGCACTTTGCCAGCCAGCGAGAGAGAGAGAGAGAGAGAGAGAGAGAGAGAGAGGAGAGGAGGAAAAGGATATTAAACAGGCTCAAGAACTGCAGCCTTTGGACTTCTGCCGGTGTTTTCTTGAAGCCACTTGCTTTTTTGGAGTTCGGGCACGTAGATAGTTTAGTACGTGTGGAGAGTGGAGACTGTCGGCATTGAGGTCGTGAGAAGATCTACCATTGAAACGGTGGCCATGTTCGCATTTTTACGGCTAAGTAAATTTTAACTTCCAGTTATTATAACTCAATTGGTGCTGCTGCTATAATTTTTTATCAGAGATTATTTAACAAGAGTTTTGCCAGCAGCTACTATATCTGATATATAAAATTTTAAAAAGAATTAACTCCTCTTAAGAAAAAAATTAATGGCTGCTATTATAATTTAAATGCATAAAACAAGGGAATTTAGTATGATTGTTTTAATTTATTTCCTTTTCTTTTCTTTCTTTCTCTGCTCATAGGCATTTAAAAAGCTGAGAGTTCAATTTTAACTCTAGCACTTAATTTCTTTCTTCCTTTTCTCCATTAATTTGGCTGCATCTTTGGTGTAATTATATGTTAGACAAATGAACTTTCATATAGAAGAGTTAATTGTCAATAATAAAAATTATATTATTTAATAGTGTGTGTATATATATATATATAGGGGGGGTGGGGCGAGAGTTGTGGTAGAATGCACTTCGGTGCATTTAGTCTCAAATAGTTTTCATTAAAAAAAAACAACTACTTCTTAAAATAAAAGTTGATACCATCAATTATGATTCATAATATAAATATCAAAAAATTAAAATTCAATTATTTTCAAGGTTTCTTTCTATGGTTCAAATGAATATAAAATAAACAACATCATTAGCTATTATAACTAGTGAGCTAAAGTATAATACGCCATATATTATATATAATTTGCAAATCCAAAGCATTCATTTTGATCTAAGAATTTCAAAAAATAGACAGACCAGATTTACCTAATTTGATACGAGGCATCAAATTGTTAAAAGTTATCCATTTTCATTACTTTGATGTACGGATAAAAAATCTTAAAATTATATAATTTTTTATTCATACAAATTTTATGCATCATAGGCTTCACTGGCATTAATTCTTAATCTAAAAGTTTTAGTGTTTTTTTTTTAACACACGGCAATCACACTAGTCTTGTGTGAATTAGCTCAGATACATCAGAATACAAAATTTGCACCAAAACAGGAGGACATGGGTTTCCAGCCTCCATAGCCAATGGCCAGTGTGCTGAGCTACGGAAGCCACCACCCAGTCAGCCGCCGAGTTGGCTTCACGAAAAATATGACATATCTGGGCTGAATCCACTTTCTGAAGAATGGACCAGGTGTCCCGAAGAATCGAATTGATGGGGGCTGCGGGAACATTCTCCTTCCGTAACTACCTAATGACAGTCAAAGAATCGCCATCGATAACTAATCTATGGGCATGAAGAAACTTAGAAGCATAAGTAATACCTGCCCAGGCCCCATAAAGCTCGGTCATAGGGACAGAGAGTCGAGGGTACCAAATCCGCCTACTGCCAGCATATCGCCCTGAGGCCCATGGATGATAAAGGCCGATCCAGCAAGTCTGCCACGGACACTTCCATCAAAGTTGATTTTGACGAACCCTGGAGGGGGGCTCACAGGAAATAAAACTACTTCGGTTCGCTGCCGAAGCAGCAGGGAAACCCCAGAGGCCAGAGGAGTCATGATCAACCGCTTGAGTAGCATGGGCACAATCAGCAGACAAAGCTCTAATCTTCCACATAAGCCGATGGAAAGAAATGAAGTCCTCTGTGAATATAATCTGGTTCCTTGTTAACCAAATCTGATAGGCCGTGGCCGCCCAGAGACCGCATTGATGCTTCGGGGCCCTCCGGAGATCATGAATGAAGAGGGAGCGAGGGGAACCAGAAACATTCGCTCTGCAATTATAACCCATCAGATGCTAAATCCGTATAGCACGAGGGCATATGAATATAGCATGGTCAGTCGTCCCGTTCTTCAATCCACACAGAGGGCAAATTGCCTGGATTGGCACACCCCTACGAGAGAGCAGGGCACTAGTCGGAAGACAGTCCCAAAGGAGCTTCCAGATAAACAGCTAAACCCTGGGAAGAGTGGGGAGCGACCAGATCCAAGCAGCCTCCTTCGTACACTGGGACTGAGGCCTAAAAAAGTTTGTAAGGTCCTTGAGAGGGGCCCTAGAAAGGAGGATCTCTGCCATAACCTGACATCAGCTGAGGGACCAGAGATAAGAGGAATCGAGAGAATCCGCTGAGAGAGTTCCGCACCAAAGAAACGGGACACTAAGTGGGTATGCCAGGTGGGGGGATCTGGTGAGATCAAATCCTTAACTCTCAAATCAGTGGGGACATCAATACTAATGAAAGAGGGCCACCGAGATAGAGAGCTCAGAAACCCACGAATCCTGACTAACATCAATAGAATGACCATCACATATCATCCATGAGATATTCTGCAAGATAGAGTCACCATACTGACACACTTCCTTCCAAAAGGAGGAACACCACCGGGACAGAATAATGTTCTCCCCAGACTGCTAGTCACCATACCTCGCACGCATCACAGAGCTCCAAAACATTGCGGCTTCAGGAGGAAACATGATGCATGCCTGGCCAATAAAGATGTCCGCCTTACCATAAGGGATTGGATCCCGAGACCACCTTCATGAATTGGCATAGATCATGTCCCAAGATAGAAGATGAATACGTGACCGTCTTGCATTGAAGCCCATAGAAAATCTTGAAAACATCTCTTAAGCCTCCAAAGATAAGTAGACGGGATGACCACATTCGAAAGCAGATAAAGAGGAAGGAAGAAAGGATCGGCCGAATAATGGTAACTCTAGCCATCATCGATAAGCCAGTGACTTGCCAACCCTCAATACGCTGTCGAACACGCCTTCAAGATCCATAAATCAGAACATCGAGGACGTCTACTGGTCATGGGAATCCCCATATACATAAACCGGTCGGTCTGAGTAGATATACCCAACAGATTGGTAATAGCTTCTTTGGTGGATCTGGGTGTCTTCGGGCTGAAACAGATTGAAGACTTTAGAAGATTGATCTTCTGCCTCGAAGCCTGACAATAACGCTGAATAATGGAATCAAGGAAGCCGCATTAGCAGTAGTAGCCTGACCTAGAAGAATACAATTGTCGGCAAACATAAGATGAGAAATGGAAAGGTCCCCAACTCCCACCATAAAGGGGACAATCCTCCGATTTAGCTGAGCCTGATGGAAAGCTCGGAGAGATCATCATAGCCAGAATGAACAGAAGGGGTGATAAAGGGCACCCCTGACGTAATTCCACGGAAGAATGAAAAAACTCGATCAGACTCCCATTAATGATCAGAGAGAAAGACGGTCTCTGAATACATGCCAAAACCCACTCAATAAACAGCTCATCAAATCCGAACTCATGAAGAGAACGGTGCAAGAAGGCCCAACTCAATCTATCATAAGCTCTCTCCATATCAAGCTTAACTGCCATAAGGCTACATCTGACAGGGGCTCGATGGAAATCATGCATAAACTCCTGAGTGATGAGGACGTTGTTCGAGATAGAACGACCTCTAATGAACGCCCCCTGTTCCATGGAAATAAGACGGGGAATGACCCGACGAAGATGGCTGGCTAAAAGGCGGGAACATACCTTATACAAAGTAGCGCACAAGCTGATCGGCCTAAAATGCTGAGGTAGGAAAGCGTCCGAGCGTTTGGGCACAAGAGTAATAAGAGTTCGATTCATTCCTTTGGAATGTGCTTCGATTGGAAGGCAATCTGAATAGCTTGAACTACCTCCTGCCCAACAATCTCCCAGTAGTGTCTAAAAAGAAGGGCGAAAACCCATCCGGCCCCGGGGCCTTGTCTGGACCAAGCTCCTAAAGGGCCTAACGAACTTCCTCCTCATCGATCGGCCTGACAAGCATGGTATTCTCCGAAGAGGAAACCTTCCTAGAATCAGATACCTAGAAGATCGAAGCCCCATCACCAGTAGACTCAGACCATCTAGACTGGAAGAAGTGAAGAAACTGAGTCCGAATAGAATGAATGTCTCATGAAAATTCCCCTCAGCATTAGCTACCCTCCGAATCATATTAGCTGCCGCCGCTTCAGCGTAGCCTGGTGAAAGAATCTGGTATTACGATCTCCTTCACAGATCTACTGAACCCTGGACCTTTGCCTCCAATATAACTCCTGCTGCCGAAGAAGGGAGTGGTGATGAGCAAGATTCTCCCACAGCAAGGATAGATCAGAATCCAATAGAAAGCCATCGTGATCTTCTTTCGCATGGAGGGCACTGATTACAGCTTCAGTCTGCTCCACTTGCCTCACCAGATCCCCAACTTTCAATCTGTTCCAAGTGGAAAGTCTGCATCTGACCATCATAAGACGACAAGATAATTGATAGACAACATTGCTTTTGATAGGAAGGTGTCAGATCTGAAAATAACAGCTCGAGCAAAGATGTTAGTTCTCAAAAAGCAGCATCCAAGAGCCATCATCACCTTTGCATTATTACATTATCCATTCATTGTTATTTTTATTATGATTACAACAGTCATCAACCCTCTATGAAATAATTTAAAGATAAAATAACATCTTTTACATCAACTATTAACACATTATTTTAGTTTTAAGATGAAATATTTTTTTTGACCATCAAACTTTCATTCAAAATCCATGAATTTTGATACCGAAAGTTTTACCTGAATAACATATTATTCTACTGACATTAGAGCGATACATTAATTATTTTATTTATTATAGCTTACTTACCTTGTCTAACATCCTTGTAATAGAAGGAACTAAACTATAACAATGCTTGATAGTTTTAAAGCATCAAAATAAATTTTTAGTATAGTTGGAGGTCTAGTGATATATTTTAACATCAGCAGATGTTTTTTTTTTTTTTTTTATAGATGGGTGATCACACTATTCTAGTATGAGTCATCCCAAATAGATCAAAATACAAGATTTGTTTAAGTATAAGAAGACAGAAATCATCCTAGTTTCATATCCAAAACCCAATATGATGGGCTACAAAGATCGCCATCCAATCAGCCATAGAATTGGCTTTATGATAGATATGTTAGATCCGGGTTCTATGAATTTTTTGAAGGATAGATCAAATATAGTGGAGTAGCGAATTTAAAACTATTGAATGATAGTTAAAAAATCTTCCTCGATAAGAAGGCTATGAGTATAAAAAATTCAAAAGATATAAAAAATATCAATCCAAGCTTCATAAAGCCCAGCTATAAAAAAAAAAAGCCAAAAATATCAATACCATCCATCAACAATAAAATTTTCAAATCCTTGAATAATAAAGACTGAACCAGCAGACGTTACTTAGAGACGCCCCCACCATCAACGCCGTACTTTCTTAATCGGCAGTCGGTAAAGGGCTGGACCGCTGCACGTGTTGCAAAGAAGGTTGCTGGCAGTCGAAGCCTTGGATTTGTCTGCGAATTTTGCCCTTTCTGGCGGCTCAAATGCCTCATGCAAGCAAGCGGCTTGTCACCTTGCACGCGGTGCCACGACCCCATCCGATTTTATCTGCCATCTCATTTACCTGCAAGAAAGAAAAAAAAAATCCTTCAAATTAAAGATTAAATATAATTAAAACTTCTGGTTAACAGGGATTAAATTCAACATCAATCCAGGAATGGATTGTTAGTCTTTTGCCTGGCTTCTTCAGTTGCCTCAGCAATCCAAGGCAAAACCGCTCCCAATTATTATTTCAGTTTAATTTAAATTTTTTTTTTAATATTTTGACTCGGTTTTGATTTAAAAAATTATTAAAATTAAAAGTTAGTTTAATTCTCGTTCTAACTTTTTAAAAAAAATTAATATAAATTAAATGGAATCATATGTATATATGGCTTTATTTACACTATGATTAAACTTGAGGTATTACAAATATGTGTAAATAAATGAATAATTAAGTTGCTATTTAACCATACAGATTCTAATATAAAATCGGTCTCGTAATTGCATAAAAAAATCAATAAATTTAATCAAAATCAAATTGAATTTTTTGATTCGATTAAGTTTACTAGAATAGATGGTTTTTTTTTATTTTAATTTTAATAAACCAATTAAAATTAATTTGATGGCAAAAGTGTTTCTAAAGTAATATAATCTAATACATGCACATCCGATCTCATCACGTGTGAAATCAAATGCTTTGAGCTTACACCATATTTGAAAATGACTAGCAGATCTCAAAGAGCTTTTCAACAAAGATCACATGGCATCTATTCATAAAAGAACCGATAATCCCACTGCCATTATTGGCCCTGATTCTAACCCAACTCAGCCTAACCTAACATGATGGAATCCAAAATTTGATCCTGAGATAGCCTGAAATTTCTACATTATGACTTGAACAAAACCAGAATCAATTAGGTAGTGTTTGAAATAGGGGATAAGAGGGAATATTCAGGATATCCCCTCTTATTCCCAAAAGCTATAACTATAAGGGATAGCTGGGAATAAAGTTAACCAAAGGGATAATCCATGGTTAACCATGGATATCCCCTCAATTTATTCCCTAGAGAATGCAGGAATAGTTGGTTATCCCTCCAAATAAAAGTAAAAAAAAGTTATCCTATGAATTTACCTTTTTGCATTTGATATGATCAATGGGATAGTCAAGGATATCCCTAGGGATAGCCAGGGGACAAACTCTATCCCGTACACTTATCTATGAATAATATTTTTTCTATCAAATACTACCTTAATGTCCTACCACCCAACGAACTATTAATCAGATTTTCTAATGGAAGTGGGTGGTAGGAGATGTTGGAGATAATGGCAGAGATGAAGGCGTATGTGGGACTGCCATGAAATTGCTATGTCACTCTCCTTTTTCTCTGTATGACATCAAGTTAAAAGGGTATTAGGATTTGTGTTTTAATTTAGGGTAGCTCCTGACCAAGATTGAGTCAGGCTCAATCTGAGAAATATGTTAGGTTAGATCATGTTTTCACTCAGCAGGCCTATATATGAAGCCCCAAATTACTTCTGAGAATCCAAAGCTTGTTTTCCATTTCTTAAAAACTTTTCCAATCAAATTGATTGATAATAGTTAACATATTCTTATGATACTTTTCCTTAGTCAACAAATTACCAATGTTCTCATCTCGAACCGAATGATTTAAGATGAATTGAGCCGAATCAAATCAAATTAGTCCAAAACTGAAATGGTTCAACTTTCTAATTTGGTACGGAACCTAAATTATTTCAATCTGAATGTACCATCTTCTTGCAAGCGTACCGAACTATTTTATGCAAAACTAAACTACTTAGCTCTGCTTCATGTAGTGATGGATTCGAATTGTGGTCTCTTAATCAATCTGAGCAGTATATACTAATAGACTATAATACGCACTGTACTGAATTATATCGACTTGATATTAACATCGCTAAGATGGTCTTTACTATAAATACACAAGATCATGGCTTATTTTTTTTAAAAAAAGATTATATGATGAATTATTATTATTTAATTATTTATGATCTTGCGAAAATACTAAGTCACCGCACGCAAAATCCAGACAAAAGGAAAAAAAAAGAATTATTAGAAAGTTTTACACGTTTAAATTTACAAATGATTATATTTTAAATCATAATAAATAATTAGTGACGATGCCCTTAGTTTTTTTTTTTTTTTGAAATAGACGAATGAGCACACATGTCTAGTGCAAGTCAGTCTGGATAAATCAAAAATAAAAGCTGTTTAAGTACAATAGGACATGAGTCGTTCTATTTTCATGACCAAAAATTTAAGAAATGAACCGTTGCATTCGAGTTGATCTTTCGATATATATGTCGAATCTGGAATCTAGAAACTTTTGGCAGACGATGCCCTTGGTTGGTTTGTTGCAATGTAATCCTTTCATAGTCTCTTCTTATCTCAATTATTAGGTCGAGATTAGAGAAAGCACAAACAATAAAAAAAAGAGAGAATAGGCCGGCTGTCGGTGAACCAGTGTCGGTGGGTGTATGTCTCGTATTTCTACCTAAAGGTTTCTTGTTATATCTTCTAGCATTAAATCTATAACCTCAAATGCTGTTTAATATAAGACAGAGAAGATACTCGAGAGAAACAAAGGCACCAATGATCACTGGACTAGGTTCAAACCAAGTTGACAATGGCTCCAGAATCACATACTCCTCCAATATGCCACCCCTTTTAATGAATCTATATTTAATACAGAGCACTACAGTGAAACTAAACACATGACCGCCTCAACATAGGATGGCAGACTTTCAGCAAACCAGTTGGTATCTAGAAGCTAAATTTTGATGACTTCTAACTTCTACCTATCATCCTGACTCAACCCAAATGAGCTGAGGCCTGAGTTGGGGGTCATCTCTAGTTGAATTGAACTGCCTTTGGGTCAAGAATTCTCAGAAGTGATTGAGAGATATTATGTTAAAATTTTGCCTGGAATTCCTGCACACTAGCTTGCATGCTGACAGAGGTAAGACACCTATTAATATATATCTTCCCACTAATTTATTCACCATGACAAAACAATCACAATTGCTCACCCTATCAATGCTACTAGATGCATGAATCAATGGTCTGAAGAAAGCCAAATTGATATCAAAGTGATAAATGAGAATAAAATCGTTTACTTTTGATTAATTCAACGTTGATGATCAATGCATGCTTCTCATGATGGTTATGGTCAGATTTAGATCTCATTCATTGTTATTTGAAACTAATACCAAATAACCTTCTTTTTTTCTTTCTTTCAGGTGGCCTTGTGAATGGACAGATGGTGGCATTCTACATCGTTAACAAGTGCCCCTTCCCAATATGGCCGGCGGCTGCCCCTAACGCCGGCCATCCTGTGATTGCTGAGGGTGGCTTCTTCCTTCCATCCGGACAAACCAAGCGAGTCCAAGCACCACCCACATGGAATGGGCGATTCTGGGCCAGAACCGGCTGCGACTTCAACTCCACCTCTAAACCTGGATGCCAAACTGGCGACTGCCAAAGCCTGCTCTCGTGCAATGGAACTGTTGGCCTGCCTCCTGCCACTCTTGTGGAGGTAGGATGTTTCTTCTTCTTTATATTCATTCTACTGCCAATGGTAAGCCTATTTGGCTGATGGTGAGTTTTAACAGAATAGATCATCAGAAGTTTTATAAAAACCTGGTAAAATTTGTTATTCATAGAACTTATTTTTAAATTTTATTTAAATTTAGGCAAACTTGACAACCAAACAGAAAGTATGGTCAGAAAATATCCATAACCAGAGTTGATTCATTGTTTGTTGTTTATCTTTTATTTTGGACAGAATTTTATTCATTAGCCTATGGATGAGAACCTATTTGAAGTAGCTAGGCTGGCCATGAATTAGTGTTTGTTCTTCCAATGTTTGAAATATGGTCACCTGATTCAATTTACTCGATCAACACCTGAGGCAGTACTGGACCTTCTACTCTCCCCTGCTTGTCTAAAGTTCCTGGTAGATTTTTTTTTATTAAGAGTGTTCAACATTGCAGGACTCTAATGGCTTTCATAATGAAACATTAAACTGGATTGAAGTGGATTTGTTTCTCACAAAATGCCCTTATGTAAGCTAACAAACTCTGATGTGTTAACAAATACCATTAAATTAAGTTTTGAAAGTAAATCTATACCCAAAGCAACATTTTCAGAATCCTGAATAAGCGAAAAAAAAGAAGCAAATTGATGTCCAACCCTTTAGTAGATTAGACCATAACTTTAGTTCTTGTTGATCAATCAAGTAACATCTAGTCCATCATACCAATTATTTTTAATTTTTGGCCACAATAACTGTTCATACTTTTGTTTGTTATATACAGTGAGAAGATAAAAAATAATTATGTATAATGGAAAGATAATTATATATTGGTATGATGGACAAACTAGAAACTAAATGTTATAATCCAGTCCATTGAAGGACTGGACATCAGTTTGCTTTAAAAAAAAAACAAAATCCATTTCCTGAAGTATGTGTCAGAATTTATATGTGTACATTGTATGATTGTCCAGAAAGAGAGTATGACAACTGTTGCATTGCAGTCAAAATTTTTTCTTGATATCAAAATTCTATAGAGAAGAAAATGCGAGTAATGCCTATCAACAAAATCAATGCTCTTTTTTACTTATTTGTGCATTGGCTTGCGCAGGTTTCATTGCAGGCAAATAAGAGCAAGCCTAGCTTCTATGATGTTAGTTTGGTTGATGGGTACAATCTGCCCATTTCTATCTCAACAAAGACAGCTGATAAAAAGTGTTGGATTGGCGGGTGCACAAAGAGCATTAACAGCATGTGCCCACAAGAACTCCAGGTTTTAGATCAAAGTGGAGCCATCATTGCATGCAAGAGTGCATGCCTGGCATTTGATTTGGATGTGTTCTGTTGTAGAAATTCCTATGGGAAGCCAGAGAAGTGCAAGGCCAGCATGTACTCTAAGATGTTCAAGGATGCTTGCCCTTCTTATTTCAGTTATGCTTATGACACTCCATCTCCACTGGTGAATTGCTACTCCAAAGATTATGTAATCACCTTCTGCCCCTCCAAATGGAGCACCCGCCTGTCTATGTAATTGAGAATTATGCTATTGTGATAATATGCATAGTCTGGTTACCTTTGCATACTTATATGCAAAATGGAGCACTCACCTATCCATGTAATTGAGAATTTTGCAAAAATAAAAGAAATTATATGTAAAATGTTTCTTCATAGCTTACAAAATGGGGAGCTTTGGGAAACTTAAGACAATGTTTAACCCAAGTAACTGTTGGCTTTTAACAAAAACCAATATGATCTGCCTCCTCTTCAAGAAATGAGTCAAAAGGAGAAATATTAGATTTTCACATACATGAGGGAAATAAATATGAACTCTGTGCCCAAGTAGGCAAAGCATTATTCCTGCATAATTTGGCTTAAAATGATCTTGACAGCAATAACATTCTATCTCCTATCCACTTGCCTTCACATACTAGACATAGGCACACATACACATGTATAGAAATGTACATAAATGTGTGCCTGCAAGAATAAAGACATCTCTGGAAATATATTAGCAGACAGGCACATCCAATGACCAGGATACAAGTGGAAAATATAACTAACATATAGAGAAATATGTCAGCTTGATTTCTGAACCGAGTTCAAAATTCATTTGTGCATCATTGTTTTAAGTTTCTCTAAAATCTTAAAATATCTGTTGGTCTTTTTTTTTTTCCCCTGATTCTTCAGCCAAACCTATCTAAGGATTATTAAAAAAAAAATTCATTGCTAAAAATTTGGATTCATTGTAAAGTTTCGGGAAAAAGCTTAGTTAAATTTATTGGGTCCTTGGTATTGTTGTGCTTTTATATGCAAGTGTAGCATGATAAATAAATTATTTTAAATATTCTTACAGAGTGCCAAAATCTTTTGAAAGCATGGTAGATCATGGTTTGCCCTAAGGATCGATGATAGTGTAAGCAATTTATACGATTTAGGTATTTATAGAAACAAACTTTTTCTACCCAGTGTTTTCAATTATCTCATGCTTCCATATTTCAAGAGGCCATCTTAGTGGCTAAGTTAACTTGCACAAGTTTCATAACATGAGCAAAAGTAGTCATAGGCTGGTTCATAAATTGTTAGACCTGTAGGAGTTGTGGTGCCATAGGAGGTCAAATGCTGGTGTAAATTTATGTGAAGCTCATGCAGTTTCATGCCAGGAGCATGATGTCATGTTTTCATTGAGATGTCTAATGCTATTCTGCTGCAGTGTTTGGGCCTATTCTGATCTGTCTTCTCCCTCTTTTGTTTTCCCCTTGGTCACTCTGGGCAGGCTAATACACATGTGAAAGTTCATCAAGATCTCAGAGATGTTAAACTCTGGCAGGTTTTCATCCTAGCATTCTGTTAACATAAAACACTTAAGCTGGCTTGATGTTTTGTTACAGTCTCATTGAAAATACTCTTGCACTGTATCAGGTGCACACTCTTTTAGAAGGGTTGGAAAAAATTGCAGTTAGGGAGGTATGTTTCTTATTCTTTGTTGGGACCAGATTCCATGTGTTACAGTTTGCTCCTAAAACAATTTTATAATTTCGATATGGTTCTCTCATATGTAGTGCTCCTCATGCACTTCTTGCAATGGGCAAGGTTGATCAATTGCGTCCAGACCTAGGAGTAGATCCCCTTGGTATTTTGCGACCATCAAGCGACTCAGTACAGAGCATTAGTACCAGATCAACAGCATACCAATCATCTCATACTAAGCCAATGGTGTGCCGGTTAAGTGAATCAAACGATTCTAAACCATAAATTGCACTATATCGATGACTCAGTCAACATATATCTTAAACTTGTACATAATGAAACTAAACTAAAAAATTAAGAAAGATTCATTCGATTAAAAATAAAAAGAAGAAAGGCATCCATCTCATCTCAGGTTGGGACAAGGTAAACCGTCTTCTTCTCCATGCACTTACCTCATCTTTACTCTCCCATGCAGCTCCTCACCCCAGCATTCCCTCTTCTTTCTTCTCTCTACCCTCTTTCTCATCCTCGTTTACCTCCACCGTTAGATTTAGTGCTGAGCCCGAGGCCGACGTATCATGCTTCGTTGCTTCTTTCTCATCTTCCATACCTTCCGTTTTCCCTCAGCGTTTTGACTTCTCATGCTTCGTTGCTTGTGCTTTAGATTTAGTGGATGAGCCCGAGGCCAACGTATCAGGACACTTGTCGATGGCCCCATCGTTGTCCGCTGATTCCACCCCGTTGGCAAAGGTCTCATCCAACTTGCTGGTAGGACTCACCCATTCGACAAAGGCCTTCTGAAGGATGGACAGCCAACTGTCTTCATCAACCAATTACCTCTTCTTTCTTCTCTACGTACCCTCTTTCTCGTCCTCGTTTACCTCCACCGACCCTCCCCAGTCTCTTCTTTCATTGCTTCTACTTTAGATTTAGTGCTGAGCCCGAGGCCGACGTATCATGCTTCGTTGCTTCTTTCTCATCTTCCATTACCTTCCGTTTTCCCTTCTCTTCAGCTGTTTTCCTGACCCTCTTCTCATGCTTCATTGCTTCTGCTTTAGATTTAGTGCATGAGCCCGAGGCCGACGTATCAGGACACTTGTCGATGGCCCCATCGTTGTCTGCTGATTCCCCCCGTTGGCAAAGGTCTCATCCAACTTGCTGGTAGGACTCGCCCATTCGACAAAGGACTTCTGAAGGATGGACAGCCTCGTGGCTATGTGAATCAAGTTCTCGCCTGTGCGGAGAGCGTGAATTCATCTCGGCCGTAAGCAGATTCTTGATGAAATCAATCTTTCGAGCAGTGACTTCCTTCTCGTCGTCGTCATGGATATACGTCGACGGAGGGTGCTCCAGTAGCCTTCCAATCCCTGATTCGACTTCTTTGAGCTTTCTTTGCAACACAGCGTTCACTCGATCCATTGCTTCTTTCTCAAGCATGGGCTTCCATCGCCTCTCGGGACGCTTCTTCAAGAGTTTGACGATGATGATGGCCCTGTACACTCCCACGAAAAGCATCCTCATGAGGATGATGATGGCCCGGTACATCCCCACGAAAAGCATCAGCGCTAGGACCAAGCGGACGATAATCTCGTCCATGATTGCCGTCGATGATGCCTCCATGATCGCTATCGACGATGCCTCCATGATCTCTCTGCGAAAGAGTTTTGGATCCAGATTTTTGGGTTGTGTATTGCGATAATTGGACTATTTATAAATTATAATGTTATAATATTTGGTATATACGGGTCATGTTTGGTATAACAAATAATAGGCTAGTTATGGGAAAGTCTGGATACGTGATGGCAATGGAATCTTGGAAGCCTGTCCCATAATGGTCTACATACCATCCTTGAACGATCTTTGATTGGAATAAGCTTTGAAACAAAGGAACATATACTCCAAATTTGGTTATATTATAATGTCAATCCCACTCATATATGGAAGGAATATTTCATTGGTTCTTAATTGAATAATATTAGATAATAAATTAATTAATAATACTTATTTTAGATAACATACCATATCGGCTGGTAGACTTAAAGAAGGAGAATGAAGTGATATAGAAAGCCAATGGAGGAAGTAATTTAACGTGATGACAGGGGAGATTGGGTTGCTAGGATTCTCCGGTAGATAATATCTAATTTAATACGTGATGACAGGGGAGATTGACCAGCGTCCGTTGTTTTACCACCGCCCATAAATTTTTTATCCTTTCATATTCTTTATCTCATTTATTTCTATTTTGAAAATTAACTATATTGGATAACTGTTTGGTTACGCCTTAATTATAATCCATGTCTTCTTGCTAGATTTCATTGCCACATAAAAATTGCTTTCTATTTACCAATAATAAGCAGGAAAGTCTAGATACGTGATGGCAGGGGAATTAGAAGCAAGCGAAGGAATATATACTCTGGTTATATTGTAATGTCAATCCATCATATATGGAATATTTCATTGGTTCTTAATTAAATAATATACTATATCGGCTGGTAGACTTAAAGAGGAAGTAATTTAACGGTCAGACGCCAGATTTTATACGTGATGGCAGGGGAGATTGGGTTGCTGGGATTCTCCGGTGGATAATTACCTAATTTAATACGTAATGTCAATTCCACTCATATATGGAAGAAATATTTCATTGGTTCTTAATTGAATAATATTTTAGATAATAAATTAATTAATAATACTTATTTTAGATTATAGGTACCGGCTGAAGTGATATGGAAAGCTGCAGGCTTTCATACCATGTTAGTAATTCAACGGTAATATAAACGCCAGAGATTGGGTTGCTGGGATTCTCCGGTGGAACATGGAATCATTTAATAAAAAAAAAAGAAAATCCAGGTTAACTCATGATTGGTTAATATCAAATGGTTCGGATCATTCTGTGCCATCTTAATCGCTTAACTCATAAATTTGTACTCCTTGTGTATTCTTTATTCTTTTCATTTTTATTTTATTTTTTTGGTTCTCGTTACTAACTTAAGCGTCTGGAGATTTTTCTTGAAAGAAACTTTAATTAAAGTCTCTCAAGTATTTTTTGATTGAGGAGTTCAGCCGAGTTCTTGATTAAAGGTTGTATTGAGAGAAATTCCATATAAAAAAGCAACGACATTGCATAAGAATGTGATAGCATTTCGGAATGTATCCACCTATGAAATGCATCATGTATTAAGATGACTGTTGCATGTTAGAATAAGGGTGTGACCTAAAATCTACTTGAATATTTAATATAAAATATATTAAAATGTCATGATTATCTCCTTCTATACATAGTCATAAATATCATAGAGTATATTTCTATACCGGCTTAGAGCTAGAAAAGTTTACGAGTGACTTTGAGAGCTCACCCGAGTCGATGGAATATTTTATATAAGGAGAATTAGATATTTATAATTTTTCAAAATATATTCATGGGTATGGATGAGGTTGGATGACATCAAATGCTCCTGAGTTATCTCTAGTTAAATCAAGTATATCATTATATAAAATATATTAATTTATATACAATATATTCATTGATTACAAAATAAAGTAATACACCAAGTTTAGGATGGAACTTCATGACGAGCATACTTATCTTAATTCAAGAGAAACCTTTTAATAAAGATATTTTAAAATCTATCCTCTCTTAGTCATTGTAACGATAATATTCAACCATTTTTTGGTTTAACTCAAAACAAACCTAGGTTTAATCCACTTGACTTGTCCACGATACCATCAACCTAACCAAATTGGGTGGGAGAGTGCATTGCACATGAGGGGAGTTTGGTTGACTTTTGATTGGAATCAAACTCTCAACAATTGATGGAAGTCGAATTTCCAAAAACCATCGTATTAGAAAGAACAGCCTTAGGTTTTTTCCTCCATTTAAATTAATCCCTTCTCTCTTAAGATATTACCATCGATTGCCCTGCATTTCTATTCACTTTGTTGATAAAATTTCCTTTATTTGTTGCCCTTGAATAACCTTGCAAAAGATGAAGTAAAAGCCCTCCACCTGTTCTCTCTTTTATTTTCTTGATTTTTTATCATTATTGCTCATCAGTTCTTGCTGAGAAGCTATTAGGATCAATTTATTTGATTCTACCCCATTTAGAGGTGTCAACTTTGTTTTGAAATAAAAGTGCTACAAAATTAAGGTAGGCCGTTCTCTCTTTAATTTTTTTTTCCCTTTGATCACTGCTACTATACATTATTTTAGACTCCATGCATCATAATTTTCTTCCCGATAACCACTTAATTATTCGGCCACTTGGTCGTTGAGAAATGATCAATCTGCTTCAAAGTTTTCATTGTCTGCATCAAGACCCTCTTCCTACATATTTAGCTTATATTCTAGATTCTTTCTATGAGCTTGTGGTGGTGAGATGCTAGTCAAGGATACTATTTTTGACTTTACCAATTATTCATTGATGTTGCATGACCTATAAAATTCAATCCTTAGCCTAAAGTGCTTCTCCTTCACACTTGCCCCTCTCTCTCTATCTTCTACCTTGCTTTCTATCTTTTCTCTCATGCTCTTTCATTCTCCTTTCTCTCTCTCTTTCTCTTTCTCTTCAATAAAAGTAAAGAAACAGGCTAAAGACCATTACTTAATATAGTGGGCCTAGTGAGCCACAACCCATCTTTATTTTTGTTATCTATGGATCATGAGACCAAGCTACTTTTTGTTCTCTTTCTTATTTTCTCTCTTAATAGACCTGATCAGTGGATCCAACAAAGAGTCCTTTTTCTTTTATTCTCTTTGGTGTGCCAATTGTAGGCTTTGGATCAAGTTAGCAACTATATGTTGTATTGGCATCCATCTCACTTCGCTGAGCATCACAAGATCTATCTTTACCTATATTTATCATATAAATTGCTTCAATTATTGAATTTAAATGCATAGAAGCACAATCATTTGTAGGGATGCAACTTGGGCCGAGTTCAATCCGAATCCAGCCCGCCGAACCCGATTTATAGCATTGTTTAAACTCATGTTTGCCCAATCCGAACCTGAAAGACCCGGGTTTAACCCGGCCTGATTTACAATTAATCCGGATTTGGGTTGACCGTAACCCGAACCTGAGATAATACGAACCTGAGGGTTACCCAAACGGGAGGTAGCTTATCGGTACCAGATTTTTGAAACGTTGAGGGCTCCAGTCAGATCGGACGAGATGGCCAACTTGAGGGTGAGGAGGGTAAGGTCGTCGATCGCAGACGAGGAAAAGAAAGATAAACATAAAGGCGGGACATCCGCATATTTCGTTTCACTTTCCATCTTCTTCTCTTCTTTGTTTACGGCACCTCCTCCTCTTCTTTATTTCAGGAAAGACTTTTTTTTATACATTGTTAAAGCCCTGAGTCTACCTTATGCGTTCAGCAAGAAATTTTGTTTTTCCATTTCTGGGATCCATAATTCGGTGTTTATTTACTTTGAAAAAAGCATTTTACTTTTTTTTTTCCATCAACCCGAATTCCAACTCGATTTTTAAAAATTGGGTTAGGGTTGAGGTTTTACAAATAGGGTTAGGATTAAGGTTAGGGTTAGGGTTGACATTTTACAAATAGGGTTAGGGTTAGGGTTGAGGGAAACCGAGTTTCATGAGCCCGAATTGCATCCTTAATCATTTGGTTTACTTTTATTTTTTCCATTTTTCCTTATGATTAGAGGTTGATGGTGCTCACTATCATGATTGACATGATCAAGACCTTCAAACATAGTGGAATACTGAAATTAAGGAATAAGTTGCGCATCTAAAGTTGTGAACAATTCTTCTTGATGGGTTACAGTATCTTGTCGGCTACTTAAATTAGTGAATACCTTTACCCTTATATGTTATCAGACATGCCATGTACTTCATTAAAAAACTTATTTTACTTTGATTATTTTATACATTAGAAAAAAAATACTATAAAGATATAACATTTAAATTATGAAAATTATTTATACATATTTTTATGAATATTTGATGAATTAAAAGCCATGCATAAATAAAAATTTATTTTTATACTATAAAATAAGAAAGAAATATTTTACTTAAATATGATATTATAGTATATAGTTTACTATCTCTAAACTACATACATATTAGAAATCATATATATGATTTAAGGTATTGATATATATCAGCTAGTCAAACATTGAATAGTTCAAAAAAAGTAAATAATATGTGCTTTTTTTTAATCACTTGATATATTAGCATCAGTCTCTAAATCATATATATGGCTTTTTTATATGTAAACAATTTAAGCGGAAATATATTTAACCAGCTCCCGACCTAAATCGTGATCTTTACCACATTGGCTAGGGCTCAATCATCAAATCATGCATCCTTTCATGATATCTTAGAAAAAACAAGGAATTAATTGCATATTTATTGAAACCAAATATTTGTCTTTTAGAGAACCGATAAAAATAGGCTTAGACATTGTTGTTTGTTTCGAGCTCTCTGTGAGCTTCCAAACCAATCGTGATGACCAAAGGAAGGATCAGAAGAGTGGAAGTCCACAACCCGAAGCCCATCTTCGCTCCCAGCCCTCTCATCGCGACCCCAGCGATGGCGCCGCTCATGGAGTTCGAGCTTCCTTTCACTGCAACGATAGCAAATAATTATGCGTTCCAGCTCTCAACAGCCCAAGATAAAAGATGATTAATGGATGATGATTAGAGATGGATCTGCTCTAAACGTCTAGTTTGAAAGCAGATGAACAAGTTAAAAATTACGTCACGAATACTGATCTTAATTAACAATCCTTGTTTTCTTATAAATTCATTCAGCAACTTCTGAGCTAATCCATGGTGCCATTGTGCTCCTCACTTTTAGGATCTTCAAGCGTCCCATCCAACTGGTCCTACTTGATCTAATGAAATTATGTGATGATCAAAATTGAGATGTTTATGCTCTTTTATCTAAAGATAATGACAATGTTGTCATGTGTACATGATGCTATGTAATTATTGCAAGGAGAAACTGTACGTATTTTATCTGAACAAAAAGTAAGTAAATCTAAGTAAATCTGTTTTATTCTGAAATTATCTATGCCCCATGAGAATAAGAATGTAATAGCAACATTCTTTATATATATATATAAGGTAAAAAATAATTATATGATATAATTATTATACAATTATAATATTATAAAATAATAGCACTATATTATATTATTGTAATATAGTTTTATAATAGTAAATTATATCATATTTTATGAAAATAATACTAGGTTATTTTTTATTACACATCTTTTTCTTTATAGACGTAGGATATTTTGGCCTTCAAATCTTAGTTCGAGATTATTGTCCTAAGTGATCTTGAATATCTTTGTCCTTAAGGATGAATTTAGGATCAATAGATTGGGCAATAATTTTAGAGATAGGAGCAATTTGAGATCATTGAGGTATAACCAAACGATCCGTTTATCCAATGATCCTTTTAGTAAATCTACATAATATGACCTTAATTAGAAAGATAAAATTCATATATGAAGGATTTTGCTTGAATCTATATTTCTAGATAACATAACTTAAAGCAGCTTAACCCAAAAGAGCAAACATGCCTGATAGCAATGAATAAAAAATAGAAAGGAAATTGTAATCATGGATGTTGAGTGCTCATTAATTTCAAGCTATCTTTAACTACCTTTGGCTTTGGGCATTGTGCATCTTATTTCATGGCTCTTTTCTCTTACAAGATAGGCGAGGGAGTAGGGTTTCTCAGCATTCTCTTCTCTCCAAGGTGAGTAGGGATAGAAAACTTAATTTTACTATCTGGCTAGTTATGCTAGGTAAATTTTTAAAACTTAATATTACCTTGGCTTGAAGTATATATTAGATGGTGAAATACAATGTAGCTTAAGTTTGTATTTCTTCACCTAATATATGTGCTAGATAGCTAAATGAGATAATTTTCATATATTTTTAATCAGCTAATTAAGGTCTTAAGAACTATGCATTTTAGTAATGATGTAGCTTAGACATGTGTTCCAACATATGGTATGCATGAAAAAATAAGTATCTTATAAGAAATGCAACTTAGATATTTATTATTTGGAAACACAATTTGGACCTTAACCTAAAACCTGTTTTCAATATGTATTAGTTGTATATTTATTAAGTATTACCTTTTTTTTATGTAAAACTGGAGGAAACTAACTTCTTCCAAATTGTAACAAGTATTGTCATAGATTTAGGTGAGGAGGCTCACTTGGTTCCTCTCTTTTATCCTTTGTTTTTATTTATGCTAAGTGGGACCTTCCACTAAATTTTCACTGGGACTACAAATGCTAGACCTCACTTTTATGAAAAAAGGGTCATTATGACCTTTAAAAGGGCTTTTACAAAAAAATTTTCAAGTATTAAGACCCCTAATTTCAAATTCTCGCATGAAAGTTCTTTTTATTCTCTGCTTTGTTTTGCATTGGATTTTTAATAGAAACCTTTCTTGATGAATTAAATCAATTTGATGCGTATTAACGAACTTAATCAAACATCTAAGCCAACATTTCCTTATTTATGTTGTATCAAATATGTTGATTGCTCTTGAAAGTCAACTTATAGTTTGTAGTATTATGTAATATAAATAATGGCTATGCCCTATGAAGAATAAGAAATAATATATAGATCTGCTGTTTATTAATTTTTGAAGTAGAAAAGGTTTGTGACTGCATCTTATTGTGCTTTCAAGAAATTTATATGGTAGTCCAAAAGCTTTTTCTTTTTTTATATTGTGGTACAATTAAGTAGTTGCAGTGCTTGCTAGGGGAGAACTCCATGATTCTATGCACTCAAAATGTATTCAAAGCTAACACAAATGCAACTACTTGAAATTGGAGATGAATCTCAAGAAATTACTACCATGTGATCTAAATAAAATGATTCCCTCCTATATTTTAGGTCTATTTAATATGCAAAGACAAGTAATGAAATATAGCACATCAAAGATGTGGGCAAAAAAAAGTCTAATAAATGCCTTGTGTCCACATCAAAGATAAAGCTTGAGCTAAGGTCTCAAAGGTTTTGAAAAAGACAAGTAATGTATTTTGATTGTAGATAGTGATTTAGCACGACATATAGCACATCAGCCATCAATTATTTGACATCGCCTGTATTTCATGAGATAATTTTTGAGTATAATCCATCATTAAATTTAGTTAAATATTAATTCAAACATATCGATTTGTTATTATCTTTATTCTTCTACAATATGCCTTGATATACACATAGATAATTTTTTTAATATTATTTATATTATATTAAAATTTTCTAGTAGAACTTTTAATAAAAAGTTATTTACTATTTAGTAATAGTATTCTAAATTTTTGTAAAATTTAATTAAACTATTAGTAAAATGAAATGATAAAAAAAGATATTGCATAGTGCTTTTGATTATCTAATTATTTATATAAAAATTGTTATCATAAAGTATCCTTCATTTTTAAATTATTGATTTTAATAATTTAATCTAAAATAATATAATAAATGATAATTATATATTTTATAAATATAAAATAGTTTTCATTGCATTAGAATACTATAATAATATTATTATGATTTAAAATATTATGATACATTATAATATATTAATAATCATAATGATATCATTATATTAATATTATGATATTAATATAAAATAATATAATGCAACATGTTCAATAAAAATAGTTTCTTGTGACTTTCAAATTGAAACTTTTCAAGTATAATTTTTTAACTTTTGGAGGGAAAAACAATCTTTTTTAAATTATTATGGCAATTCTTAAAATCATCTAAAAATGCTTTTAACCATCTTAAAAGTACTCTCTCTTTTTTTTTTTTGGCATTTCAAAAGCAACAAGACCCCAACACATTTAACCCTTTCTTTATTAAACAAGTTAGGCAATTTGGATTGGAATGTTTATTTATTAAAAGAGCAGATTCAATAATAATTTTTTTGACTAAACATGTAAGTTTTAAGTTAATAATTAATTTTCAACCTAACTCATATCCAGCCAAGCTCGACTCATTTGCTACTCTAACAAAAAGAAATATTATATTGGGAGACTTGGCAAGCAGCCTCTCCATAAATCATGCTTTAACGAAAAGCTACTTCACTATTTTCTCTTAATAGATAATCTATGATAGGTATGTATAGCGAGCAGCTAAGTACATTGAAATTATAAATATGTACATAAATATATACAATTATAGAATAAGTGTATATATTGAGAACATAAATAAATATATTTATACTGATAGAATAAATATATTCAAAAACTAAAAGATATATAGCTAATTAGGGCTAAAAGTTATAGTTGGATTGCTTATCAAGTATCTTATTATATTCTACTAGTCTAACTTGACTACAAATTAATTAAGCAAACAAATATACTGCTGGTTACCAAGGACTTAGTGCTCCTTCATATGTTATCCC
>UESW01000770.1:0-23055 GCA_900491605.1 Calamus simplicifolius | reverse complement strand
TTATGTTTTTTATATCAAAATTGTAACATGATTTTTAAAAAGTAATGGATAATGGTATAAATTAATGGTGCTATTATCTAAATCACTATTTTGGTGATATATTGTTTAAAAAGATAATATTTTAAAATTTTTAAGAAAATGGAAAATAAAAAATAATAACTATTGTTTATATTATAATGGGTGTTTCTGATGCTAGATAGCCTAAAACTAAGGTTTCATTTGTTTTAAACTATTTTAAAAATAATAAAAATAATTATTTTTATTATTTATAATCTATTATTTATATAAAATTAAAAATAATATTATTTATAAAATTAAAATGAATTATTGAAATAAAGAAATGTAACATACTTAGGTTGAAGAAAGTTTTATATATAGGACACTTATGGGATTAGCTATACTTTATGGAGTGTTGGATAGTTACAAAAATACATATATATAATATGATATATAAATATAATAAAAATAAGAATGTTAAAATGGATGTATGGTAATACAGAAAAAATAAAATAAAAAATAAAATTAGTCATAAAAGATAAAGATAATTTCAATTGATGATAAATGAAGAGAACGATGACTTAAATAGCTTGGATATATGTAATATAAATTTAAAATATATTGGGTAAAGTAGCGTCTTGATGGGTATAGAAAGCAAAAAAGTAAAAAAATAAAAAATTATATTAAAAAAATGATAAAAAAAACTTATAATTTTTGTATCATAAAAAAATAAATTTAGAATAAAGTTGAATAAAAAGATAATATAACTAATTTTTATTAGTTTAAAATTAAAATTTTATTATTATTTAATTTTTTATTTTTTAAATTTTTTTATATATATATATATATATATAAGTATAAATATTTATTTAACAGGATTGTAGCAATTAAAAGAATGCCAGATAATTGAAGAAAAAGTATATTAATATTCATATACAAAAATAAAAGAGATATTCAAAATTGTGCAAATTATAGATGTCTTAAGCTAATGAGTCATAAAATGAAATTATGGGAGAGAGTAATGTTAGGGTTTATACCTTGATGAATAGCAATGGGATTCCCCGTTGAATAAGAACTAGAACTAAGGATTTCTAATCCTGTTAGGTTTAGACCTTGATGAATAGCAATGGGATTCCCCGTTGAACAAAACTAGAACTAAGGATTTCTAATCCTGTTAGGTTTAGACCTTGATGAATAGCAATGGGATTCCCGTTCAACAAGAACTAGAACTAAGGATTTCTAATCCTGTTAGGTTTACTTCTTGAAAAAGGAGGAAGATGGGGAGGAGAAAGAAAGGGCTGCCGCCCTATGATGAGAGAAGGGAATTTTTGGGAGAAAAGAATCTGTTCTCTATTCCATCCAAACCCTAGAGACTAGAGTTTAAATACATCCACGAAGTGGGCCAGGCCCAGACTCAACAAAAAACTCCCATGGACTAAACCAATGAGATTAAACTAATCCCCAAGCCCGTGTACACCCGTGACTTGATTTAATCTCAACCCTTGGACTCAAACCCAGCCCAATACAAGTTAGTCCACCTGGGCCTTGATAGCACCACACCAGGCCCAACAATCTCCACCTTGGTGCTTTCAAGGCCTCAGCACGTCCACTGTGTCCATCAGCTTTAACAACGAAATACACTTTTAAAAACTGTCCCGTGGAAGAACCTTAGTCAGTGCATCTGCTGGATTTTCTTTGGTGTATACCTTCACCAGCTCCACCTCACCATCTTCCACCAGCTCTCTGATCCTGTGGTATCTGAGGTCAATGTGCTTCGTCCTGGCATGATAGACTGCATTCTGCGCAAGCATCAAAGCACTCTGGCTGTCACTATGCACCTGGACAACCTTCTGATCAAGTCCCATCTCCAGCATCAAGCCCTTCAGCCAAAGAGCTTCCTTTGCTGCCTCTGTGATACCTATGTATTCTGCCTCCGTGGTAGATAAGGCTGTGATGGGCTGCAGACATGATCTCCACGATACTGGACCACCAAACAGGCTGAACACAAAGCCTGTTGTGGATCTCCTAGTGTCCACATCTCCACCAAAGTCTGCATCCACATACCCATATAACTGCCCACGAGCTTCCTTGGATAAGTTGGATCTCTCAGCATCTTCTTGCTGTCCATAGCAAATACCAACCCCAACTGTACCTACCAAGTACCTGAAGATTCCCTTCAGTGCTCGCCAGTGCTCCCTACCAGGCTGCGCCATGAACCTGCTCACCTGGCTCACTGCATGGGCTATGTCTGGCCTACAACATACCATGGCATACATAAGGCTCCCAACACCAGAAGCATATGGTACCTTCTCCATCTCCTGAGCCTCCACCTCAGTCTGTGGTGACATGGTCTTCGATAAGGAAAAATGTGCTGCCAAAGGTAGTGCTGTCGGTTTGGCATCCTTCATCCCATATCGCTCCAGAATCTTTTTAATGTAGCCACCCTGACTCAGATGCAGCACACCTTTGGATCTATCTCTGATGATTTCCATCCCTAGGATCTTCCTGGCTGGCCCCAGATCCTTCATCTCAAACTCCCGAGACAAAGCTATCTTCAGTTCCTGTACAGCCTTCTCACTCTTGCATGCTATCAGCATGTCATCTACATACAAGAGTAAGTACATCCTAGACCCATCATCCAGAGATTTAACATACACACAAGAATCATACTCACACCTGGAAAGTCCAATGCTCCTAACATAAGTGTCAAATCTCTTGTACCACTGCCTCGGCGACTGCTTCAGCCCATACAGAGATTTCTTCAGCAAACAGACTTTCCCATCTGATCTTGGTTCTCTAAACCCTGGTGGCTGCTCCATGTAGATGCTCTCCTCCAAATGACCATGGAGGAATGCTGTCTTCACATCCATCTGCTCCAGCTCCAAGTCCTGAGCTGCTACAATACTCAATAATAGTCTGATGGAAGTGTGCCTGACAACTGGAGAAAATATCTCACCATAATCGATGCCTTCTTTCTGAGAGTATCCTTTGGCCACTAGTCTTGCCTTATACCTGATACCCTCTTGCTCTGAAGCTCCTTCCTTGCGCTGATAAACCCATTTACAACCAATGGGTTTCTTTCCTTGTGGCAGCTGGACCACCTGCCACGTATTATTGCTATGAAGAGACTGCATTTCCTCTGCCATAGCATGGATCCACCTATCTCTATCCTGACTTTCCATAGCCTCCTCATAGGTGAAAGGGTCTCCATTCGCTGTCACCAGGGCATATGACAACGAATCCTCAAAGCCGTATCGAACTGGTGGTCGCACGTTCCTCCTGGGCCTTTGCTGTGCGATCCCAGTATCAGTCCCCTGTCCAGCTGCATCCTGCTGAACTCCCTGGCTTCTACCCCCTCTGTCAGTCCTCTCCACCTGAATCTCAAATCCTCCTGGTCCACTAGCAAATGGCACAACTGTATAGGAGGTTGTCTGACTAGTGTTACCGTGTTCTACCTCCTGTAGTCCCTGCTGTGCATCCATGCCACTTCTGTTCTGGAGGATTGAGCTCTCATCAAAGGTTACATCTCTGCTGATGACAACCTTCTTCTCCAAGGGGTCCCATAGCCGATACCCCTTGACTCCTCGCGGGTAGCCTAGGAACACCATCTTCTTAGACCTGGCATCCAACTTACTCCGCTCCCCAGCTCCAACATGCACATATGCTGTGCATCCAAACACCCTTAGATGGTTTAGGCTTGTCTTCCTTCCAGACCATATCTCCTCTGGAATGTCTCCATCTAACCTGGTGTGCGGTGACCGATTGACCAAGTAGCTAGCTGCATCTACTGCGTCAACCCATAACATCTTTGGAAGCCCTGCCTGCAGCCTTAAGCATCTTGCCTTTTCCAATAATGTTCTGTTCATCCTCTCAGCCACCCCATTCTGTTGAGGAGTTCCCATCACCGAGAAGTGCCTTCTGATGTCCCACTCCTCACAAAAAATCTGGAACTCCCTGCTGGTGTATTCCCCGCCATTATCAGACCTCAGACACTTCACACTTTTACCCTGCTCCTTCTCCACCTCAGCCTTCCAGATTTTGAACTTGGTGAAGACCTCTGATTTCTCCTTCATAAAGTAGATCCACAGCTTCCTTGAGAAATCATCTATCAGGGTCATAAAGTATCTGGCCCCATTCCTTGCAGAAACTGGGGCTGGTCCCCAGACATCTGTGTGTACTAACTCCAGGGGTTCAGCACTCCTAGCTGTGCTGACTGAGAACTGTTCTCTCCTCTGCTTTCCCATCTGACAAGGCCCACAGATCTCCATATCTCCGCTACTCAAGTCTGGAAACAGACCTCTCTTGCTCAGTTCTTTCATCCCCTTGTCTCCCATGTGGCCCAGGCGGTAATGCCACATCCTGTACACATCCCGGGGATCTTGCTCCACAGCTGCCACCTCAGATTTCACAGTCATCACAGAGCCCTCCATCTTGTATAGATTATTTTCCAGCCTCCTCCCTCTCATCACCACCATGGCTCCATTGGAGATGTTCAGAACTCCACTCCTGGCACGACTGCTGAAGCTGTATCCAGTCCGCTCCAAGTACCCCAGTGATACCAGATTCTTCTTGAGTTCTGGAACATGCTTCACACTGGTAAGAGTGCGCACCATACCATCAAACATCCTCACCCTCACTGTGCCAATACCTGCCACCTTGCAAGGGTGATTATCTCCAAGAGTCACATTCCCCTCCTCAACCTCTGTGTAAGTACTGAACCACGACCGGTTGGGAGTGTAATGATGAGAACAGGCTGAATCCAAGGTCCACATCTCTGTGCTGTGCCTGTGATCATCTGATACAACCAAGAGATCATCCTCCACCTCCTGATCTGCAACTGTACTCACTGACTCAGATCCTCATTTTTCTCCCTTCTGATTTTTCCACTTAGGACAATTCTTCTTAAAATGTCCTACCTCTCCACACTTATAGCACTTCAACTCTCTCTTGCCTTTCCTGGACTTTGATCGTCCTCCAGACTTACTTCTGTCCCTGCCCCTACCTCTGCCTGTCCTTTCCCCAACTGATAGACCCTCCTGGGGAACAGCTTCCTTGGTCATCTTCTCCCTCTGCTCATTCGTCCGAAGCACCGAGACAATATCTTCATAAATTAATGTCTCCTTCCCATAGAGCAGTGTTGTGACCAATGAGTCATAAGACGTGGGCATTGAACATAAAAGCAGAAGTGCTTTATCTTCTTCCTCCATCTTGACCCCAACATTCAGAAGTTCATTGCTCATCTGGTCGAATATCTGGATGTGACCCAGCACATCTCCACCTTCTGACATCCGAAGGCTGTAGAGGCGCTTCTTCAACATCAACTTGTTGCACATATTCTTCCCCATATAGAGGGTGTGCAACTTCGTCCAGAGTCCCTTCGGGGTCTTCTCCTCCAGCACTGAATAGAGGACTGAATCCGCCAGACAGCCCCTGATCATTGAACAAGTCTTCTTCTCCAATGAAATCCACTGCTTGTCTGTCATCCCATCTGGCCTTTCCTCCAAAGCCAAATCTAAACCCTGCTGCACAAGGAGGTCCTCTACCCGGACTTTCTACATGGAGAAACTTCCCTTCCCATCAAACTTCTCAACCTCTATTTTTATGCTACTCCCCATGGCCAATTTCAAAAATAGCACAAAAATAAATTTTATAAAATAGAGAAGTACCTTGACGAGATTCTGTTGAAATTATTTCAACTCCTTGAAGGCCTCCAGATTACTCCTTGAACCTGGCTCTGATACCACTTGTTAGGGTTTATACCTTGATGAATAGCAATGGGATTCCCCGTTGAACAAGAACTAGAACTAAGGATTTCTAATCCTGTTAGGTTTAGACCTTGATGAATAGCAATGGGATTCCCCGTTCAACAAGAACTAGAACTAAGGATTTCTAATCCTGTTAGGTTTACTTCTTGAAAAAGGAGGAAGATGGGGAGGAGAAAGAAAGGGCTGCCGCCCTATGATGAGAGAAGGGAATTTTTGGGAGAAAAGAATCTGTTCTCTATTCCATCCAAACCCTAGAGACTAGAGTTTAAATACATCCACGAAGTGGGCCAGGCCCAGACTCAACAAAAAACTCCCATGGACTAAACCAATGAGATTAAACTAATCCCCAAGCCCGTGTACACCCGTGACTTGATTTAATCTCAACCCTTGGACTCAAACCCAGCCCAATACAAGTTAGTCCACCTGGGCCTTGATAGCACCACACCAGGCCCAACAAGTAATAGAAAATCGAATAAGAGCTGAAACTTTGGTGTCAAATAATCAATTTAAATTTATGCCTGAAAGATCGATCATTGAAGCTATTTATTTATTAAAAAAATTGATGATGAGGTATAGGGAAAAGATAAAAAAGATCTTCATATGATTTTTATTGATTTAGAGAAAGTATATGATAGAGTACCTAAAGAAATAATATGAATGGTTTTAGAGAAAAAAGGAGTTACCAAAAGGTATATAGAATTAATAAAAGACATGTATGATAGAGCAATAATTATTGTTAAAACAGTAATAGAAGAAACTAGTGAGTTTTCAAGTACTGTAGGTTTATATCAAAGATTTGTCTTAAGTCTATATCTTTTTATATTAGTTATGGATGAATTAACCAAACATATTCAAGATGATATCCCATGATGTATGTTATTTGTAAATGATATAGTGTTGATTGATGAAACTAAATCTAGAGGAAATATTAATCTAGATATTTGGAGAGAGAGGCTTTAGAATATAAAGGTTTTAAGATTAGTAGATCTAAAACTGAATACATGAAATGTAATTTTAGTGAGAGTAGAAAATAAATGAAGAAACAGTGGAGATTGCAAGCCAAAAGATATTAAGGAGTAAAAAATTTAGGTATTTGAGATTAATTATCCAGCAAGAAGGTAAAATAGGTGAAGATGCGAATAATAGAGTTAAGCAGGATGGATTATATCGAGGGGTGCTTCAAAAGTATTATATAATCGGCGCATCCTATTAAAATTAAAAAAAATTCTATAAAATCGCTATTAGGCCAGTTATGCTATATAGAATAAAGTGTTGGAAAATATTGAAATAACATATGAATAAATTAAGTGTAACAGAAATACGTATATTAAGATGGATATATGGTAAAACTATAAATGATAGAATTAAAAAATATATATATATAAGAGAAATGATATGAGTAGTCCCAATTGAAGATAAAATGAGAGAAAATCAATTGCGATAGTTTGAACATATACAATGTAGACCTTTAGATGCTTAAATTAGAAAAATAATTTTTTAATATATGATAAGATAAATAAAAATATATTTAAATAAAAATAATTAAAAATATATAATTATTTATAATTTAAATAATAATTTAATTTTTAATATAATAAAATAAATAAAGTAGATTCATATAAGCGATTCTATGTAGTTGAGAAAAAGTCTAGACGACTTAAATTGAGTTTAAGTATTTAAGCGTCACACATGGTATAGTTATATAAAATATAAAGACGAAGCTGCTATAAACAGCTGTCATTTTAAATGCTTGACGACTAGCGATCGTGTAGTGCGCGCCAAAAGCAAAAGCCAAAAGAAATAAAAGACAGGCGAGAAGGGACGGCTCAGAAGCACGGACTTTGACGCAACGGAGCCACCCGCCCTGGGGATTCGCCGCGTGTCGATGACTGTAGCCATTACCCTGCGTGTACGGTGGTCTCTGGTCTGCAGTCAGTGCCCAGTGGGGCTACGTGGCTCCACAACCCTCACGTCTCATTTTATCGAACCTTTAGTTTATGCGACTAAACACCAACAAACGACACCGTGTTGGAATTAATTAATAGCAATAGACCGTGTGTCCTCCTTGCTTTCTTATCCAAGCCCCGTTAATTGATAGCAATAGTTCGCTTGTTCTTTCCTTATCCAAGGCCATTTGATTTGCTCGGACATTGTAGCACCGTTGGGAACCGCTCAACTTTGACCCTATGTTTGAACGAAGAGAAAATTAGAAAGAAAAAAAAAATAAAATAAAATAAATAAAAAATAAAATAAAATTTATTTTGTTTGAATGAAAAGAAAAGTCGAAAGAAAAAAAAACTAAAGAAGAAAATAGAGAAAAAAAAAATAATGGGCCCTAAATAAAAGTTTTATCTCCGAAACTGAAGAAATTTCGGAGAGAAAATTCAAAAGTATTCTTTTTTTTATTTCAATATTGACCCTTCCAAAAAAATAACCGATGCATTTTTTAATCATCTATAATAAGGATATTATTATCATTGTAAATTATTAATTTTTCTTTCATCTCTGTTTTCCTCTCACTCATCCAAACAGAAAGAGAGAAAATATTTTCTCTTTAATTTTCTTTCATCCCACTTTTCTTTCCTTCCAATTTTCTTTTCTCCTACTTTTCTCTCTATCCAAACAGAGCATGAGGGTGCTTCCCAAATATAAAGGCCACCTTCTATAGCTGCAAATGAGTTAGCTTGAGTTACGCTATATTTATTTTTGATTCCCTTTGATTTTATATTTAAATTATAGTTTCAGATTTATATCTGATTTATTAGTTGATCGAATCAAACTGATTATTCGAATGATCAAATGTAATTCAAATACATCCATAATATTAAGATTCAGAGTAGAACTGAGTCACCAAATATAAATTTATTAAAAAAAATTATTAAACTTAAATTTTTATTCAAAAACTTTTAATTCTATCTAAATAAATAATTATTTTTAAGTGTATAAATTATAATATTTAAAATATTTCTGATATACTTAAAATATTATAAATAGATATTATTGAAATAAATAATAAAATATAAATATTTAGAAATAATTAATGAAAATAGATAGTAGGAGATTTAGTTGTTAAAATAAAAGAAAGAATTAGTTTAAATTAAACATCATAAAATGAATTTATAAAGAAAATTGGAGTGAAGAAAAATAAGATTTTTAAGATTTATAGGTCGGATATTGAGATCTGTTTAGATTAAGTCAATTCAAAAAAAAAAATATAAGACTTTGAAATTGATTTAAAATATAAATGAATTTTTATTTTTAAATTTAACTAATATATGGGTTTTTAAATATGAATTAAACCAAGGGAAGAAAGATTCGAAGAGCTGTGATTTGGATGGGATGTGGGATCATGGCATGGATGGCCTCGCCGGCGCCAGCTATGGCTAAGCAAGTCAGGTCTCGTAAGCATCTTCCAGTCAACCGTGCCCCTTCTCCTACGTCAGGGGAGCAGCGAGGAAAGGGCCCGTGACGGTGAGGCTCTCCGCGTGCAGGGGCCCCAATTTTCCAAATCAGTAATGCGCGTGACACGGGAAATTGACTGACGTGTTTTACGTGGAGCTTTGTCATTTTCTGTTGCCTTCAATGGCATTTGCAAGATTAAGCAGGGTTAAGTGGTGGGATTTATGTTGATAAGGGAAAATGTGAATGACATGCAGAGGAACAAGGTGAATTGACTTTTAAGGATTTATATAGCTTATCAGATTTAGTTATTTTGAAACCGATTTATATTCACTGATAAAATGGCTCTGTCAAACAGGATTATCAGGCATTCTAATTATCCGAGGAGTTCACTTTCCATCACACAATTTTGATTCTGATAGCCTTGGCCTCTTGAGCTCCCATGCTGCCTAGGCAGCGCATTAACGGACGATCTTTATTTTTTGGAAGCCCTCACCTCTAGGATTTGTCAAAATCAATTTTGATGAGAGTGTTCATGGTAGATCTGCGGGTTCAACTTTTGTGATTCGTAGGACGAATGGTGCATTATTGGCAGCTGATGGATTCGGCCTTCTGGACTCATCGGTCCCTCTTGCTGAACTGTCTGCTGCGTGGGCTGGTATTTTCTGTGCCATTCGTAGTCTGCACTCCCATTGTCTTATTATTGAGGGGAATTCTATTACTATTATCCGTTGGCTCCGACAGAAATCAGCTGATAGTTTGCCAATCAACCCCTTGATTTACGACATTCGTTTCATACTCTAGGGAGTTCATAGCATTCAGATTTGGCAAATCTATAGGGAAGTCAGCTCTGTGGCTGATTGGATCGCTGTTAGGATGGCCTATCATTCTGTATCTTGTATTTGGATGCAGGAAGATTCTTGCCCTCATGTTCTTTTCCAATTTTTGTATTAAGATATATCGGGCTCGACTCACCCTACATTAGTGTTGATGATGCCCGATCACTGGTCCTGAACGTCGGGAGAAGGAGGCAGATTGATTAACGGATCCTTATCTTGCCGGGCTACCTGCAAAAAGTCCTAGGACCAGAGGGATGCTCCAGTGGGGACCCTCCGACGCTCAAGTTAGCAACCGAGGTCACAACTGAGGAAGAGCTCGAATGAGCTCCTTTTTTGATGAAAAGAGCCCCTAGGGAGGAAGAATTCCTCTCTGAGTATTGGGATAGCAATCCTCTGAGTTCTCTTTTTTTCTCGTACCTGATTATTGAGTGAATTCACCTTTTTATAGGGGGTTGACGCTTGCATGACCACGTGGGATTCCGTGAAAAATGAATGTCCGCGGAGTTCTTGGGGGTTGCGTGAATCTGGGCTGGTTGGTGGGTCCTATCCCATCAGAGAGGGGAAAACGGCGGTTGGTGGGCTACGTCCCATCAGCCAGTGGGGCTATCGGGTAGTTGGGTCCAGTCCCATCAGCGGCGTGGCCAATGGGTGGTTGGATCTGGCGTTGTCAGGTGGCACGGATAAGAAAGGTGGCGATCTGAACCACCAGGATTGTACTGGGCTGACTTGGAGAAATTGGGGGTGCTTCGACCCTTCTGAGGGCGCCGAGGCTGAGCCGGGCTGGCCAGGGCCCAGGGATGGTCGAGGCCAACTCTACCGACCAAGAGATGCTGGGGCGGGGCCGACCAGAAATAGTCGAGGCTGACCCAGCGGGCTTGGAGGCACCGGGGCCAATCCGGGCCGACCAGGAATGGTCGGGGCCGACTCGGCGGGCTCGGAGATGCCGGGGTCGATCAGGGCTGACCAGGAATGGTTGGGGCCGACTCGGCGGGCTGGAAGACGCCGAGGCCGATCGAGGCCGACCAGGAATGGTCGGGGCCGACTCGGCAGGCTTGGAGATGCCGGGGTCGATCGGGGCCGACCAGGAAGGTCGGGGCTGACTCGGCAGACTGGGAGACGCCGGGGCCGAGCGGGGCCGACCAGGAATGGTCGGGGCCGACTCAGCGGGCTCAGAGGCATCGGGGCCGATCGGGGCCGACCAGGAAGGTCGGGGCCGACTCGGTGGGTTGGGAGACGCCGGGGCCGACCAGGAAGGTCGGGGCCGACTCGGCGGACTTGAGATGCCGGGGCCGAGGGGCCAACCAGGAAGGTCGGGGCCGACTCGGCGGGCTTGGAGGCGCGGGGCCGATCGGGGCCAACCAGGAAGGTCGGGGTTGACTCGGTGGGCTCAGAGGCGCCGGGTCCGATCGGGGCCGACCAGGAATGGTTGGAGCCGACTCGGCGGGCTCGGAGGCGCCGGGGCCGATCGGAACCGACCAGGAATGGTCGGGGCCGACTCGGCGGGCTGGAGATGCCGGGAGCTGCATTAATGTTTATGCCAAAATTACCCTTGTGGCTGTACCAGCCACATCAGATGCCCCCCCGCCTCTGAGCACTAAGGGCCACGTGCCTGCATCCTTTGGGTGAAAGGGGTGTGAAAATTCAAAAAATGATTGCCTCCTTAGTGCGCTTTTAATGGCCTGATGAGCTGGCGCTTCGTCCCGAGGCAGGGTCACTTCAAAGATCTTCCGCAATCATGCGGTAGGTGGGGCTGACGTTGGCGCCGGACGCTCCAGAGAGGGAGCCCATTGGAGATGGAAAAGGCAAGGGTCATCATTGCTTCTCCGCTTTCTATGCTCCGCGATTGGTCGGGGATCATGCTCCTAGGGACGAATCAAGGCGGCACGTCTCGGGCGCAGGCGAAATTTCTGGCTGATAGCCCGTGGCGCAATAGAGGTGTGCCACGTGGCGGGATCTCGAGTGCGTTGGTCGGAGATGGAGGGTATAAAATCGTTTCAAGAGCTTGAGGAAGCTTTTACGCTGCTATTGCTTTCTTCCACCTTCTTCTTCCCTGAGCCCTTCTGTGACCTGAGTCCTTCTAACTCCCAGGTTAGTTTTATCCTTTACCTCACCCATGGACCATCGCGCCGTCAGGGAGGGTAAGAACCCGTAGAAGAGTCTTCCCATTCCAGTAGTGAAAACCGGATCCCTTTAGCTAGCCAAATGCCTCGGCCGGTGGGTAGCATCACCATCCGCGACCGATCGAGTGCGATAGGACCTCCATCCACCTCAAGTTCCCCTATTAGGGTGGTCCCTGTGTCCTTCAGCTGTCCGACGCTTCCTCCAGCGGTGAGTTCTGATCCAGCAGGTCCAGCGGGGGTGGCCTCAACCATGACCCCTGAGGATGTAGAGGCCGTTAGGGCTAAGTACCTGGTCCTGATTTCATCGGCCTGTCCGCGCTGGGGCCCAAAGATAGGGTGACCTCTGACCTCCCTGGTCGGGTCGCTCTATATGAGGAGTTCTTCCGATGCGGCTGCACCTTCCTTTCCATCCCTTTTTCCTAAACCTTTAGATAGGTATAGGTTAGTGCCGGCACAGTTGACTCCAAATTCGATTCGGATCATCTGCGCCTTCGTTATCCTTTGCTACTTCCAGGAGGTCCGGCCAGGGCTGTCTTTGTTTCGAGCTTTCTATAAGCTCCGCCATCAGGTGAGGGGGGCTGGTGGGCATTTACCGCCAGGCCGGGTAGAGCCTTCCCTTTAGGTCTCCCATCCAAAATTAGGGGATGAAAACCTTGATTCCTTTTTGCCCATGTCGAGGGGGTCAGCGCTGCTTGGAGGGAGCCAGACACTAGTCCCAATGATGACTCCGCCGTCAGGGATAGGGACAAGGAACTATTCACCCAATTGTTCAATTGCCAAATCCCCAGCTATAAGGAACTCCTGTCCGAGGAGAACCTGGTAGAGGCTGAGTTGGCCCCGGTGGCCGGTGAGCTTGATGCCTGACTTCTTCTGTCTCGCCCCAGGATTTGTTGTACGCCATTGCTAATGTTTGTCACTTTTTGCTACAGTGATGAAGGTCTCCGCCAGCGATTTCGAGGTTGTCCTGAAGCAAAAGAGGCAGGCGGCCGGAGAGACGTCCAGGCCGGCAAAGAGGATTCGACGAAGGGAGCCGGCCAGGTCGACTGAAGCCCTCACGGCCCCGGCGCCTGCAGAAGAGCCGACTGAGAAGAAGCTGGTTAGAGTGGTCCCGGGGTTGGCCGGGGCCGAAGTTGAAGAAGGAGAGATTCCGGCACCATCGAACCAACGGTGGTGGTCTTAGATGAGGAGGAGACCCCCGCTGCTGCCGGTGCGCCCGAGGTGGGGCGGGTTACAATCACCATCGGCCCTCCGGCTGCCGCAGAGCCGGAGATTGAGAATGCTCCCCCAACCGCCGGCAAGGGGGAGCCAGCCGCCAGGGAGCCCCGGGCTGGGGCGAAGGCGGCCAAGAAGCGGGGAGGCGAGCCGGGGAGCTCATCCCGCCAACCGGCGCGGTGCTTGACCCATCCCCAAGTTGAAGGTCCGCAAGAGGGACAGACGCGGCTGGTCCCACAATCGGCTCAATGACGGATGCTACACAAGCCGCCCGCCTTCTGTCAGGAGTTCGGACCGTCGAGTTCGAAGAGGAGATGCAGGGATTGAGCCACTCCGCACTCTTGGATATAGTAATGGTTGTCATTGTCCAGGTAATTTTTGAGCCTTCCTCATTTCTTTTGATGTTTCCATTTCCTATGGTTGACATGCTCCCTTTGCTACAGATGGCCAATGGTGCAATCGGCCTTCGTGAGGCGTTGGCCCATTCCTCAAATACAATTGCCAAGGCCATGGCGCGGGCCGACAAATACAAGAAAGAGAGCATGTCGCAGTCTCAAAGCCTTGCTCGTCTTCACCAAGAGGCCTCGGCCCGGGAGGACAGTCTGGTCGGCCGATTGAGGGAGGTGGAGAGCCGGGCCTCCGCAGCTGAGGCCAAGATGGAGCTGGCCTCTAAAAAATTGAAGGCTGCTGCGGCACAAAACGAGGAGTTGGCCCGGCGTTTCCAATGCACCGAGGAGGAGGGCCGCGGAGAGGGCAGCTGCCGTGGAGAAGGCGGCAGAGGAGGCAGCCTCGGAGAAGGCCGGAGCAGTGGCCTGTGCTGGTGAGGCCAGTGCCCATGCTGAAAAGGCCGACAGCAGGGCTTGGGAGGCCGAGGCGCGAGCCAAGGAGGCCGAGGCCAGGGCACAACGGGCTGAGGATGAGGTGGGACAGGCCGTCCCCAACTATAAGGCCTCGCCGGAGTTCAACAAGAAGTCATCAAGGCCAGCCTTGATGCTTATGTCCAAGGCTTCGAGATGTGCAAGGTTAAGGTATCTGCGGCCCTCGAGATCAACATCTCTGAGCTTGATGACATCCGGCCTGGGGAGTCTGATGAGGAGCCGGCAGAGAAGGAGGACAAGGAGAAGCCCGGCCCAGGCAAACCTTGAGGGTCCACTGCCCATTTTTCTTTTTCTTTGATTCATGTAACCGGCCTTAGGCCAAATTTTGTACTTTCCTTCAATTGTTAATGAAGAAAAACTTTTTGTCAAAATTCATTTACTTTTCGCTTCATCTATTCCTTCTTCCTTTGGGAAAAAATCTTACTGCGCAACTAACGATTGAACGGGTCCCATACCTGTTGATGAAGGGGAGAGGGCTTTCGTTCTGAAATGTTTTCTCATCTTTAAACATTGCGCATATTGACAATGTCGTAGCCGTATCGCAGTTTTGGACTGGCCAATGCGTCTCCAAGATGTAAGCCAACTATGTGGAAGGTCACTTGAGATGCTTTATGTTGTTGTAGACTGTTCGAAGGGGGACTCATCTGCGCATGAATCCTCTGAAGGCTTGGAATGATTCATAGGCGACTTAGTGCTAAGATTAATCTTGAAGGCGCTGGGACCGACCAAAGATGGTCGGGGCTGACTCGGCCAATTTGGAGATGCCGAGGCTGAGTGGGGTTGACCAGGGGAGGCCTACCCTGACTAGGTCAATATTGGAGATGCCTGGGCCGGTCGGGGCCGACCAGAAAAGGTCGGGGCCAAGCCGGCCGGCTCGGGTTCTATGAGGGCCAAACAGGGCCCTTCAGAGCCATCTCGACCTTTGAACCACCTTGGGAGTTTGTGTGCCGCCGAGTGGCAACTCAATTGGGTACGGGGCTGTTAGGGTCTTAACCGACTCGGGGGCACCGCCGTGCCAGAATCGAGTGGTTTCCCATTAGCTGCGATGCCGGTGAGCTCCTTTTGAACCACCTTGGAGGTTTGTGTACCGCCCGAGTGGCGACTCAACCCGGTACGGAGCTGTTAGGGTCTTAACTGACTCGGGGGCACCGCTATGCCGGGACCGAGTGGTGTCCCATTAGCCGCGATACCGGCGAGCTCCTTTTGAACCATCTCGGGGTTTGTGTTCTGCTCGAGTGGCGACTCGACTGGGTACGGAGCTATTATGGTCTTAACCGACTCGGGGGCACCGCCGTGCTGGGGCCGAGTGGTGTCCCGTTAGCTACGATGCCAACGAGCTCCTTTTGAACTACCTCGGGGGTTTATGTTCCATCCGAGTGGTGACTCGACCGGGTACGGAGCTATTAGGATCTTAACCAACTCGAGGGAACCACCGTGCCGGGGCCGAGTGGTGTCCTGTTAGCCGCGTTGCCGATGAGCTCCTTTTGAACTACCTCGGGGTTTATGTGCCGCCTGAGTGGCAACTTGACCGGGTAGGAGCTGTTAGGGTCTTAACCGACTCGAGGGCACTGCCGTGCCGGAACCAAGTGGTGTTCCGTTAGCCGCAATGCCGGCGAGCTCCTTTTGAACCACCTCGGGGGTTTTGTGCCACCCGAGTGGTGACTCGATCGGGTACGGAGCTGTTAGGGTCTTAACTGACTCAGGGGCACCACGTGCCGGGGCCGAGTGGTGTCCTGTTAGCCACGATGCTGGCGAGCTCCTTTTGAACCACCTCGGGGGTTTGTGTTCCATCCGAGTGTCGACTCGACCAAGTACGGAGCTGTTAGGCTCTTAACCGACTCAGGGGCACCACCGTGCCGGGGCCGAGTGGTGTCCCATTAGCCGCAATGCTGACGAGCTCCTTTTGAACCACCTCGGAGGTTTGTGTGTCGCCCGAGTGGTGACTCGATAGGGTACAGAGCTGTTAGGGTCTTAACCGACTCGGGGGCACCGCCATGCCGGGACCGAGTGGTGTCCTGTTAGCCGCGATGTCGGCGAGCTCCTTTTGAACCACATCGGGGGTATGTGTGCCACCCGAGTGGCGACTCAACTAGGTACGAAGCTGTTAAGGTCTTAACCAACTCGGGGGCACCGCCATGCCGGGCCGAGTGGTGTCCCGTTAGCCGCGATGCCGGCGAGCTCCTTTTGAACTACCTTGGGGTTTGTGTGCTGCCCGAGTGGCGACTCGACCGGGTACGGAGCTGTTAGGGTCTTAATCGACTCGGGGGCACCGCCGTGCCGGGGCCGAGTGGTGTCCCGTTAGCCGCGATGCCAGCGAGCTCCTTTTGAACCACCTCGGGGGTTTGTGTTCTGCCCGAGTGGCGACTCGATCGGGTACAGAGCTGTTAGGGTCTTAACCGACTCGGGGGCACTGCCGTGCCGGGGCTGAGTGGTGTTCCGTTAGCCGTGATGCCGGCAAGCTCCTTTTGCAAGATCTGGTCCTTGGATACATGGGAGAACAGGCTGTGACGTTGGAAGGGACCCCTTTATTACTCATATTTTAGGGGAATACATCATTGATAATATTGACGGAGGTTATCCGCATTCTAGGTACGCGGAATAGGTCTTCCGTCGAGCTCTTCTAGTTTGTATGCCCCCGGTGAAGTATCTCGGTGATGCGATAGGGACCCTCCCAGTTGGGGGATAGCTTGCCCCCCTCCGTAGGCTTGGATACCTCAGCCTTCCTCAAAACCAAGTCTCCACAGCGAAAGACCTTGGGACGGACTCGGGCATTGTAGTACTTGGCCGCTCGATGACGAAAGGTTGCCATGCATAGCCTCGCCCGATCATGTGCTTGTCGATGAAGTCTAGATTAGTCCGTATCAGTGCAGAGTTGCTTTCCTCATTGAAGGACTCCACGCGCGGACTGGGCAGTCTGATCTCAACGAAAATGATGGCTTCAGATCCGAAGATGAGACTGAAGGGAGTCTCGCCCGTCGGGGCCCTAGGGGTCGTGTGGTAAGCCCAGATCACACTGGGGAGTTTCTCCACCCATCGACCCTTGGACCCATCCAGCCGGGTCTTGAGCCCTCTAAGAATGGTGCAGTTCATGACCTCGGCTTCTCCATTGGTCTGGGGGTGGCCGACAGAGGTGAATCGGTGATGAATGCTTAGCTCGTCATAGAAAGTCTTAAATGCTTCATTGTTGAATTGTCGGCCGTTGTCTGTGACGAGGGTATGAGATAGGCCAAAATGACATATGATCGACTTCCAGAAGAAGGCTTTGACATTACTTTTAGTGATCTTAGCCAGCGCATCGACCTTGACCCATTTGGTGAAGTAGTCGATGGCGACTAGCAAGAATCTTCGCTACCTTAAAGCTGGGGAGAATGGCCCGAGGATGTCCATTCCCCATTAAGCGAAAGGCCAGGGGGCCGAGAGCGGGTTCAGCGGGGTGGACGGTTGATGCTGGATGTGCGAGTGGCACTGACAACCATCGTACTTCTGAACTAGTTTGGCCGCATCCTCCTTCATAGTGAGCCAGAAGTATCCCTGACGAGAGCCTTCTGGGCTAGGGACCTGCCCCCTCGATGATTCCCATAGATCCTTCGTGGATTTCTCTAAGGATGTAGTCGGCGTCGGCGGGTCCTACACACTTGAGCAGGGGTAGGAGAATGACCTTCTGTATAGACGCCCGTCCAGGAGGACGAATTTGGAGGCCCTCCACCTGAGTAGCCTGGCCTCGTTGTGATCGTCAGGGAGAGTGCCGTTAGTGAGATAGCGGACGTAGGCATCCATCCATGTGGGCTCTTGGGTGAGCAGGAGGACTTCCTCACCGTCCTCTATGCTGGGCCTTTCTAAGTATTCGATGTAAGCGTCCCTTGCCATACCATTGGCAGAGGTAGCCAGACGAGAAAGATGTCGGCCTTGGCGTTCTCACTCTGGGGAATGTAACTGATACTGAAGTAAGCTAAGGGGGAGGTCAATAGCTGAACCTTGCCCAAGTACCAAGTCATAACAGGGTCACGCGCCTCGTACTCTCCATTGATTTGCCTGGAGATGAGTTGTGAGTCTGTGAAAGCCCTGAGATGCCTTATTTCGAACTCCTGGGCTAGCCTTAATCCGGCCAGTATGGCTTCGTACTCAGCTTGATTATTGGTGGCCTTGAATAGAAACCGCAGGGTGCATTTGTCCTCTCACCGCTTGGTCCGGTGAGAATGAGGCCGGCACCGCTTCCCTGAGAGTTCGACGTGCCGTCCACATGAAGGATCCAAGTTTCTCCATCGCCGCTTGGTTCGGGCTCGCGCTGTTCCTTGGTAACTTCCTCGGTCGCCTTATCCGACCAGGTGCACTCAACCAGGAAGTCGGCTAAAACTTGAGACTTCAGGGACGATCGTGCCTGGAAGGAGAGTCAAAATCTCCTAGCTTGATGGCCCATTTGGCGAGTCAGCCTGAGGTATCCGGACGGGTCAGGATGGCTCGGAGGGGTTGGTCCATGAGCACCATGATGGGATGGGCTTGAAAGTATGGGTGGAGACGTCGGGCGAAGACTATCAGGACGAAGATAACTTTCTCTGTCTTGGAGTACCTAACTTCTGCATCATGGAGGACCTTGCTCACATAATAGATGGGTCTCTGGGTCCCGTCGGTGTCAAGACGCACCAAGACCGAGCTAACGGCCTCCGAAGAAGTGGTAAGGTAGAGGAAAAGGCTTTCCCCATCCCTTGGCTTAGATAAGAGCGGTGGGGAGGACAGAAACGCCTTCAACCCGTCAAAGGCTCTCTAGCAGTTGTCTGTCCATTCGAAGCTATTCACCTTCCGCAGGGCCTTGAAGAAGGGTAAACATCTCTCGCTCAATTTGGAGAGGAAACGACTCATAGCCACCACTCTTCCCATTAGTCGTTACACTTCCTTTTGCTGGACGGTGGCCTCATGTCAAGGATGGCGTTGATCTTCTCTGGGTTTGCCTCGATCCCCCGCTGGGTCACCATAAAACCAGGAACTTGCCTGCCGTGACCCTGGAAGCACATTTCTTGGGGTTCAGCTTGACTTGGAAACGACGGAGGTTGTTGAAGGTTTCCTCTAAGTCGGAGACGTGATTGAAGGAGCGGGTGCTCTTTGTCAGCATGTCATCCACATAGACCTCCATATTCCGGCCTAGCTGATCTGGAAACCCTGTTCATCAACCTCTGGTAGGTTGCCCCCGCATTTTTGAGGCCAAAAGGCACCTTGTAGCAATAAATGCCTTTCTCCGTCACAAAGGATGTGTGCTCCTCGTCATTGGGGTCCATTCTTATCTGATTATATCCGGAGAAGGCATCCATGAAACTGAGGAGCTCGTGCCCGGAGGTGGATCCACCAGCTGATCTATTCTTGGCAAGGAAAACTGTCTTTTGGACATGCCTTGTTAAGGTCGGTGAAGTCGATACAAATTCTCCAGCTCCCGCTTGCCTTTCGCACCATGACCACATTAGCCAGCCAGCTAGGGTAATGTGCCTCCCGGATGTGGCCGGCGCTGATAGTTTGTTGACTTCCTCATCGATAGCCTTTTGTCGGTCGGGAGGAAGCTTCTCTTCCTTTGCGGATTGGACGGTGCTTGGGTCAATGTTGAGCTTGTGGTGATCACCTCTGGAGGGATGCCGGGCATGTCAGATGCCGACCAAGCGAAAACGTCCGAGTTAGCCCGCAGGAAGGTTAAGAGGCGCTCCCGTCCTCCGGGAAAGGAGTCCGCCGACACGCACGGTCTTCGCCGGGTCGTCGCCAAGAGGGAAAGTTAGGAGGTGCTCGGCTGGCTCTCCTCCCTTGCTAGAATCTCTGGGATCAGGCGCTTCTAAAGTTGATTCATCCTCCAAAGGACTTGACGCTGTGTGATAACAAGGCAGACTGGGTTGGTCTCGCGCGCATCTCTCCGACTCCTTAAGTGGGGAACTGCACTAGTAAAACCGGGTGGAGATAACTGCATCCAAAAGATTGAGGCCCGGACGCTCGAGAATGGCATTGTACGCCAAGGAACACGTACAACTAAGAACTTCATAATCACTGTGCTTTGGCGTGGTGGTGCTCCGGCATCACGGGCAAACATATCTTGCCCTCGACTTTTACTGAATCCCCTATGAACCCGACTAAGGGAGCCACCGCAGGTCGAAGGGAGTCAAGAGATAATCCCATCCGAACAAATGCATGTAGGTAAGGATGTCAGCTGAGCTGCCACTATCAACCAATATCCTCTTTATAGGGTGCTTGGCGATCGTCATAGAGACGATGACGCCTTCATTGTTTACATTTTCAACAACAGCAGACTCCCCCCAGAAATTACATTATTCGTGCTTCCTCCCCCCTCGGGCGTTTGGACGAAGGAGCTGCCCCCCAGGATACCATCCCGATTGTCCGCTCCGTGGGAGTGTTATCAACGGCGGCTTGAATAGGTAGAGGCCCCATGAGGGTCGGCAGCGGCTGCGCCTTTTGGATATACTTGCCGAGGTAGCCTCGCTGGATGAGTTCCTCTATGGCCCGCTTCAAACTGAAGCAACTGTCGGTGTCGTGGCCGTAATCCCGATGGAATCAACAATAACGACTCTTGTCACGGGAAGGACCTTCTTCATGGGAGGAGGGCGCTGGAGATAAGGCTCGCCCTCGATCTCCATAAGGATGTGAGATCGAGGGGCGAGAAGGGGTGTGAGCTTGCTCTCGTCAGGACGGGGCTCCGACGCCTGTTGTCGGATCGGCGAGGTGGGTCGGACGCCGTGTCGAGGGGGTCCGCTGGCTGGGGCGAGCGGCTTGTGGCTGGAGCTCCTTCGAGATTCTCGGCGGTGAAGTCGGCTTCATCCGCCGGATGTACTTCTGAGCCTGAGGAGGAGGTCGGAGTAGAGCTCGGGGGCTTCTTGTCCAAGGAAAAGGTGAAGCGGGATGGGAGGAGTCCCGCTTCAGCAGAGTTGCCACCGCATCATCCAGATGTAAACTCGAGCCTTAAACCGGGACACAAAGTCCCGTAGCGACTCCCCCTCCTTCTGCGACGGAGAAGAGGCTGTCGCCACTCTTGGAATCCGCCGGCAAGCATCGAAATGTGCCAGGAAGGCCTCTCCAGCTCTCGAAAGGAGTCGATGCTGTGAGGGGACAGGCGTGAGTGCCACGCACGAGCGGCCTTCCATAGAGTGGCGGGGAAGGCTTTGCAGAGAAGGGCATCCGAAGCGCCTTGGACTTGCATCATTGCTTTGTAACTCTCGAGATGGTCGAGAGGTCTGTTGTACCGTCGTACGGATCTATCTGGGGAAAGCGGAACCTGGAGGGGACAGGTTCCTCCAATATCCGGCAGGTGTAAGGAGGACGGGTGTCAAACTCCTCCTCCGGTTGATGATTGATTTTCTTGGCGAGCTCATCCAGTCGCCTATTGTACTCCTCCAGGCGCTCCTCCGCCTGGCGGCTGATTGTCGGGGCCCTCCGAGATGGCTCGGAGGAAGAAGAAGAAGAGAAAAAGAAGGAGAAGGAGCGGGAGCCGGGACTTCCGCTTTGGTTCCTCCTGATGATGTGGCTTGGGAGGAAATTTGCTAGGGCCACAATCGGGGGACCGTGGCCGCTTGGGGGCTCGCGCGAGGCTTCCTAGGGGAGACCTGACGTCGACCGGGATCCCACTGGAGGAGCCTCCCCAGCCGACTGCTGACTGGCGGGGGAGCAGTCTGGTGCTGGGTGGCCACGGACTGTTGCTGGAGTCCATGGACCATAGCGGTGAGAGTTTGGACTTGCTGGGTGAGGTTGCCAGCCGCTCCGCTGTTTGGACAGCGGCATCTTGGTGGACGGGTGACGGAAGATCGGTAGCAGGGGGATTGGCCTCCTGCTGCCTAACTGGGGGGAAGCCCCGCTGACAGCTGATGGAGGCATCCTGAGCTCGCGTCACCACCATGGCTTCTGAAGAGAAGAAGGGGGAGAAAGTTCACCGAGATGTAACACAGGGAACCCTAGCGCACCCCCTACCTGGCGCCAATCTGATGACGCCCGATCACCCCTCCTGAACGTCGGGAGCGGAGGCTTCTTAACCTCCTTTCTTGCCGGGCGCCTGCAAAGAAGTCCCAAGGACCGGAGGGATGCTCCGGTGGGACCCTCCGACGCCCAAGTTAGCAACCGAGGTCACAGCTGAGAAGGAGCTCGAATGAGCTCTTTTTGGATGAAAAGAGTCTAGGGAGGAAGGAATTCCTTCTGAGTCTTGGGATAGCGATTTTTTTTTTTTTCTCGTACCTATTATTGAGTGAATTCACCTTTTTATAGGGGGTTGACATGACCACGTGGGATTTCGTGAAAAAGGAATGTCCGGAGTTCTTGGGGGTTGCGTGAATCTGGGCTGGTTGGTGGGTCCTATCCCATCGAGAGAAAAAAATGGCGGTTGGTGGGCTACGTCCCATCAGCCAGGGGGCTATCGGGTAGTTGGGTCCAGTCCCATCAGCAGCGTGGCCAGTGGGTGGTTGGATCTGGCGTTGTCAGGTGGCGCAGATCAGAAAGGTGGCGCCTGAACCACCAGGACTGTACTGGGGCTGACTTGAGAAATTGGGGGCCTCGACCCTTCTGAGGGCGCCGAGGCTGAGCCGGACCGGCCAGGGATGGTCGGGGCCAACTCTACCGACCAGGAGTGCCGGGGGGGGCCGACCAAGAATGGTCGGGCCGACCCGGCGGGCTCGGAGGCGCTGGGGCCAATCGGGGCCGACCAGGAATGGTCGGGGCCGACTCGGCGGGCTTGAGATGCCGGGCCGATCGGGGCGACCAGGAATGGTCGGGGCTGACTCGGCGGGCTGGGAGACGCCGGGGCCGATCGGGGCCGACCAGGAATGGTCGGGGCCGACTCGGCGGGCTTGGAGATGCGGGGCGGGGACCAGAATGG
>UESW01000769.1:0-23057 GCA_900491605.1 Calamus simplicifolius | reverse complement strand
ATAACATATACATCCAAAGATTTTAAAATGCTTTACTAAAGGCTTTCTACCAGACCAGGCTTCAAATGGTGTCATATTTTGAAGAGCTTTTATTGGACATCTATTCATCAGGTACACTACTGTATTCACTGCTTCTGCCCAATAAGAATTTGAAAGGCCTTTGTCTTTGAGCATAAATCTAGCAATCTCAGCAATATTACTGTTATTTTTTTCTGCAACTTATTTTGCTCTGGTGCATAGCCAACAGTTAATTGCCTTTGTACACCAATATCTTTACAAAACTTCTCAAATTTATTTGAATTATATTCATCACCTCTATCACTTTTCATCATTTTGATATAATGCTCACTTTGTCTTTCAACAAGATTTTTGAACTTCTTGAAGATAAGAAATGCCTCTGATTTATATCTCATAAAATACACCCATGTCATCCTTGAATAGTTATCAATAAAAATAATAAAGTAGATGTTACTTGCATGAGAAGGAGTTTTTATAGGTCCACATATGTCAAAATGAATAAGCTCCAATGGTGCTTTAGCTCTCCACACATACTCTTTTGGAAATGCCTCTCTATGTTGTTTTTCAAGTGCACATCTTTCACAGGGTTCTTTCATGTTATGTATTGCTGGTAGACCATACACCATATTCTTTTGATGTAAACTTCTCGAACTTTGAAAGTTTAAGTGTCTAAACCTTTTGTGCCATATGACTCATCATTCACTTCCATCTTCCATGAAACATCCTTTGCATAATGCAAAATAAAAGAAAAACTTCTATTTTTCTTCATCTTGATATTTATCATAAGTTGCCTTTTCTCCTTTCTGTCATATAATTTGCAAACATTATCTTCAAAATGCACCATATGCCCATACTCAATCAATTGTCTAACACTCAAAAGATTTTGCTTTAAGTCAGAGCAAGTAACACATCATGAATGAACTTCCTTCCTTTCTTGGTAGTAATGCAATTGTACATTTTTTTCTTGCTTGGACTAATACATATTTTTCATCTTTACTTGTAAAATTAAAGAACCATCAATGTCTATAAAAATAGATTTGTTACCAGTCATGTGATTGCTGCACCCACTATCAAGATACCACATATTATTTCTTTGCTATTCTGCAGTTTGACATGCATATAATATGCTTTGTTCACCTTCATTTTCTTTTGAAAAATGTGTTTGCTCATTTGCTTTATACCTGCAATATTTTTGAACATGTCCAAACTTTTTACAGTTATAATATTGGGGTTTTCTCCCAAACCAGCAATCTTTTTCAACATGAGAAGATCTTTTACATATGTTGCACCTTTGTTGAGTACTCTTATCATATTGTCTTGTTGGAAGATTATTTCTTTGCATTCCTCTACCTTTTTCTCTCATATTTCTTCCTTCTCCTCTACTTTAGTTTTCACCTCTAAATGACTCTCTTTTAATTGGAGCATGACTAAATGATTCTTTTTGAGAACTTTTATCAAACACTTTGAGTTTAGATTGAAAGGTACTTCCAATTGATGATTCTTATGAGTTTAGATTGAAAGGTACTTCCAATTGATGATTCTTTATGCCTAAACAATCTTTGTTCATAAGCTTTAAGAGATCCAATCAATTTATGAATACTTAAAACAGAAAGATCTTTAAATTCTTCAACAATTATAACTATTGTATCAAATTTTGAAGATAAACTAGTCAAAATTTTCTCACATATTCTTTGTTCAATGATAGTTTCACATAGCTCTTCATTTGATTAAATAACAGTCTCCATAATTTTGGAGAAGTAATCCTTTAATTTTTTATTTTCTTACATTCTCAAATTATCTAATTTCCTTCTTAGAGTTTGAAGTTTGATAGCTCTTACCTTGATATTGCCTAGAAATTCTCTTCAAGATATCATATGCCTCCTTTGATTTAGTGGCTTTAATGATTCTGGGAGAAAAGTTTATCAGACACAGCTTGTTGGATGACGAATAGGGCTTTGGCATCCTTTTTTTGTAGTCATTCAATTGCTCCCTTTGATGATTTGTTGGATTAACTAGCTCTTCATACCCATTATCTACTAGATCCCATATTTTTTGTGAAATAAAAAGGGTTTTCATTTTGATGCTCCAATAATAAAAATTTTTTTCATCAAAAATAGAAATAGAAGGTTGATTAATAGTCATACCCATATTGCTTGAGCTTGCCTTCAATCACATCTGTATTATTTTTTCTTTTTTTTTTTTTGTAGCAATTTTCTTTCTTAGCCGCTTTCTATGCTTTGAGCTTTATTTCTTTTTTTTTTTTTTCCTTTCTCCTGTTGTTCTGCGCCCTTCCCTTTTAGTACTTGCGGATCTCCGCAGCGTCACCTGGCTAGAATCTGATCGCAACCCTCTTCTTGGACGAGAGGTGCTTCAGGACGAAAATCGTGATGAAATCCTCTCACCAGGTGATCATGGTTTTTTTTTTTTTTGGTGGGAAGGGCCCTCCTTTCGGGCTTTAATGGGGCGACGAATCTGGCAATGACAAACATGGATGCTGAGCCGTTCGTGGAGGTTGAATCAGTGCATTTTTGGAGCGTCAGCGAGGACCGAGCGATGCTCTCGTCGCTCTCCATAATCCTTTGCTTTTCACAGGGACGGACGAGAAAGAAGCCGAGAAGGTCGTGAATCTTTTTTTGGATTTTTTTTATGACTTGGCTTTGGATCCAGTGAGGTTAGAGAATCTGATACAAATTTTTGTTAGAATTATTTTTAACATAGATTTAAAAAAAATAATTAAAGAAAGATTTTTCACACCATCACAAAAATATTGTTTATAATTTTATGAATAAACATAATACCTTTATTATATAAAATTATCATACCAAAGCATAATAAAATAGGTTTACTATGTAAAAGCCTAACTCAGACTAAAAATAATAAATACAATAAAATAAAATATAAAAAATTAATAATTATTATATTTTAACGCATATATATATATATATATATATATATATATATATAATACCTTTTATTAATATAAAATTATCATACCAAAGCATAATAAAATAGGTTTACTATGTAAAACCTAACTCAGACTAAAAATAATAAATAAAATAAAATATAAAAAATTAATAATTATTATATTTTAATGGTCTATATATATATATATATATATATATATATATATATATGCTTCGGTGGTCACCTTCGGGGATATGCCAACTAACCCTGCTACTTGGAAATATGGTGTCTCATGACGTATTGGCAGGCTGGGCTGGAGGACCATGCATGGCCGTGGCGTGCCGAGTATGCGAGAGGAGTGATGGCGCATGTGCGGGTATGCGCCACCGAACAACTTCTTCTGCGTGTGTAAGGGTGGGGTTTCAAATTCAAATTCCATATTATTCATGTATGAAAAAAACAAAAACAACAAAAAAGAAGCGTACCTAGAATCCATAAGTCTTGAGGGCTATAGGTTATGATCTTCCAAAGGGAGACCCCTCATTCACATATTTTCACCGTATTATCTTTGATGAGGATAAGAGAATACGAAACCCTCTTATAACCCCCTTTAAATAGGCTAATTTCTAATTTGGCCCCTCATCAAATTAGAAATAGCATATAGGTATCTACACAATAATTTTTTATGATAATTATACCCTTAGCCACTTTATATCAAATTGATCAATTTCTTGGCTAATCAAATAATGGCATAACATATTTGTCATGACATGTGTGGCCCCCAAATAATTGTTTAAAATTTTAACAATCTTCCACTGGGCCACATATGTTTCCTTATAAATGTGTTGGACTTTATGAGCTCAAAACTTTGCCATTAGAAACATAAGGCATTATATCAATATCGGACCAAAGCGGTTTTTGTTAAATCAATCTTAAGTAGACCTATCAATGATCATTAACATTAACACAACCAAATAACATAGATCAATCATGAAATATGTAACATGAAAATCACATGAATGTTATCAGTACATGTCGATTTTCAACTGGTTCAACCTTACTGTAGTGAGATCAACTTGACTTTATTGTACAAAGTATAATAAATTGAATGACTTAACTTTATTTATGATCAAAAAAATTATCCATAACATAAAAGTATTTATACACAAAAATAAACATAGAACATAATACACACAAATGATAAACTCCCACTAAATTTGAGATTCACTATATTCCAGAATGCCCATACTTGTTGTATGCTTATGAAAGACCTTTGGAGGAACATCTTTTGTAAGAGGGTCCACAATCATGGAGTTTGTTCCCAAATGTTTTATGTAGATCTGACCACTTTGTACCCTTTCTTTAATAACTAAGAACTTGATATCAATGTGTTTGAACTTTGATGAGCTCCTATTGTTGTTAGAATATAAGATTGCTAATCTATTATCATAATAAATCTTTAGTGGTATTTCAATTCCTTTAACTATTGGCAGTCCAGTGATAATTTTTAAGCCAAATTCCATAGTTGGATGCCTCAAAACATGCTACAAACTCTGCTGCCATAGTGGAAGAAGCAATAAGAGTCTGTTTGGCACTTGGCCAAGAAATTGTAGCATCAGCCATCAAATAGATGTAGCCCGTAGTGGATTTTCTACTATCTTGGCATCCAGCAAAATCTGAGTTAGAATTCTCAATGATCTTTAATTTGTCTGACCTAGCATGTGATCCTTTGTTCTCTTTAAATACATCATGACTCTTTTGGTTGCTTTTTAGTGATCCATACCTGGGTTGCTTAAGTACTTGCCTAAAACTTCAAATATGCACAATATCTGAACGCGTACATACTTGAACATACATAAAACTTCCTATAGCTGAAGCATAAGGAATCTTCTTCATTTTCTGAATCTCCAAATTTTCTTTAGGATATAATTGACTAAGACTGAACTTGTTTCCTTTGGTGACTGGGGTATCTCTTGATTTACAATCCTTCATGCCAAACCAAAGTTAAGAACTTGATAAAAAATAATCATTCAAGATTCTATATTATTCATGTATGAAAAAATAAAGACAACAAAGAAGAAGCACACCTGAATCCCTAAGTCTTGATGGCTATGGGTTGTAATCTTTCAAAGAAGATCCTTCGTTCACAGATTTTCACTGTATTACTCTTTGATGGGGATAAGAGAATACGAAACCCTCTTCTGTGACTCTTTGCCTCCTTCGGAACCATAACCCCCCTTTAAATTGGCTAATTTTTAATTTAGCCCCTCATACCAACACAATGATTTTTCATGACAATTATGCCCTTAGTCATTTTATACCAAATTAATCAATTTCTTGGTTAATTAAATAATGGCATAACACATTTGTCAGGACATGTGTGGCCCTCAAATAATTGTTTAAAGTTTTTAACAATCTTCCATTGGGCCACATATATATCCTTATAAATGTGTTACACTTTATGAGCTCAAAACTTTGCCATTAAATATAAGGCATATCAGAACAATTTTGTCCATTAGTTGTATCAATATCGGACCAAAGCGGTTTTTGTTAAATCAATCTTAACTAAACCTATCAATGATCACTAACATTAATACAACCAAATAACATAAATCAATCATGAAATGTATAGCATGAAAATCACATAAATGTGATCAGTACATGTCGATTTTCAATTGGTTCAACCTTACTGTAGTGAGATCAACTTAACTTTATTGTACAAAGTGTAATAAATCGATGCCTTAACTTTATTTCTGATAAAAAAATATCTATAACATAAAAGTGTTTATACACACAAAAATAAACATAGAACATAATACACACAAATGATAAACCCCCACTAAATTTGAGATTCACTATATTCCAGAATGCCCATACTTGCTATGCTCATAAAAACCTTTGGAGGAACCCCTTTCGTAAGAGGATCCGAAATCATGGAGTTTGTTCCTAAATATTCTATATAGATATGTCCACTTTATACCCTTTCTTTAACAACTAAGAACTTGATATCAATGTGTTTGGACTTTGATGAGCTCCTATTGTTGTTAGAATATAAGACTGCTGATCTATTATCACAATAAATCTTTAGTGGTTTTTTAATTTCTTTAACTATTCGCAGTCCAGTGATAAAATTTTTAAGCCAAATTCCATGGTTGGATGCCTCAAAACATGCTACAAACTCTGTTGCCATAGTGAAAAAGCAATAAGAGTCTGTTTGGCACTTCACCAAAAAATTGCAGCACCAGCCAGCAAATAGATGTAGCTCATAGTGGATTTTCTACTATCTTGGCATCCAGCAAAATCTGAGTCAGAATACCCAATGATCTCTAATTTGTCTGACCTCTTATATATGAGCATGTGGTCCTTTGTTCTCTTCAAATACCTCATGACTCTTTTGGTTGCTTTCCAGTGATCCATACCTAGGTTGCTTAGGTGCATGCCTAGAACTTCAACAATATACGCAATATCTGGATGCGTACATACTTGTACATACATAAGACTCCTCACAACTGAAGCATAAGGAATCTTCTTCATTTCCTGAATCTCCAAATTTCCTTTAGGACATTGACTAAGACTGAATTTGTCTCCTTTGGCGACTGGGGTACCTCCTAATTTACAATCCTGTATGCCAAACCTTTTGAGAACCTTATCAATATAGGTCCTTTGTGACAATCCCAAAATACTCCAGATCTATCTCGGTATATTTGGATTCCTATTACGAAGGATGCATTACCAAGATCCTTCATCTCAAAATTTCTTGATCAAAAATTCTTGGTTTTATGCAACATACCTATATCATTAGTGGTAAGCAGAATATCATCAACATACAATACCAGAAAAATACACTTACTCCCACTAAATTTATGATACACACAATCATCAACAATATTCATCTTAAAATCTTTTGAAGGGAATTTTTTTTTCTTCTATGCACAGGATCTTAAGGTGGAAAGCATGTAAATCGGTTTTAATATTCACATTGAATGTTAATTAAAGTAAATTAACAGATCTGAAATTTAAGATTATTTATTTAAGTTTAAAAAAGTACCTCTCGTTGCGGAAGCTGTTGATAACGAAGGTAGCAGATCCAATCTGCAGAGAGAAGTTCCCCTTCGTGCCTTGCAAGAGCCGCACGCGCCGCTCCTCTATATCACATGCACGCCTGATGAATGCAACAAGAGGTGGAATTCTTGAACAATGGAAGGAGAACTCTTCTCCCAAGAAGAGACAATCTCCAATTGGACTTCTTCTCCAGAAGATCAGCTTTCACGGAAAAGTCTCTGTCTTACTTGTTTACCCTTTTTTTATTCACATCGTAACCTTTTATATCTGATGAAAAATTCGGTGAAAGAGCTCTTTTTTTTTTTGTACAAACGGGAATCACACCACTCTAGGGTGACTCAGTCCCACACTATCAGAATACAATATTAAGTTCAAACCAGGAGACACGATTCACCGGGCTTCCAGCACCAGAATCCAGAATGATCAGCAACTCTAGAGGCGATCCAGTCAGCCGCTGAGTTGGCTTCCCTGAAGATATGGCTGATCTGTATACTGTGAACCCCTTGTAGGAGAGAACGAATATCAGAGATCAAAGGGTTGGTAGGCGACTGCGCGCAATGATCCTGGCGAAGCCATCGAATCACCGTGAGAGCATCACCCTCAAGGATAATACGACGGGCATCGAGACTGCGGATAGCGCAGGAAACTCCAGCCCATGCAGCATAAAGCTTTGCAAGCGGCACCGATGAATCAAGATGTCCAAATGCAGCAATCATAGTACCATCAGGACCCCGAATGACATAACCCGATCTGGCATATCTGTCTCGGACACTCCCATCAAAGAGCTCTTTAAAATGCCATTACATGAATCCCATCATGGCATTAAGTCCGCAGTCACTTCATCAATGAGTCCCTCAAACGGCGAAACGTAGACGGGACCTTTGAGCATCCTTCCGTAACATAATCAATAACTCCGTTCCCAGACTGTTATAACAAGTGGATGATGACGAATAAAAGATATTATCAATTAAAATTTCTTTTGTTAACAGAATTGATCCAATCAATTCCGTTTGAAGTCCAAATTCAAATCCGAAAGAAGCTACTCGTAGCTCTTGAACCATACTTCATATTGTGCCTTGCCGAGCTCCAATCCAAAGTGATTTATGAATTCAAAACTCATAAATAAACTTTAGAGGTTCTATTGGATATCCGGATCGAACCACTTCGAACCCTGGATCCAAACCACTCTGTTATCAGACCAACCATTGGTCCATGGTTTAAATTAACTTTATTCCATATTCATATCGTGTCCCAAAATTCTATTTGAGTTACTGACTAACTCAAATCACCCTCGAAGTAGGTGCTGCCGCTAATGTCTAGAGCTAGCTAGACATAGCCAGAACGAACCCCGTATGACCCATCTGATTGAGTCCCACTCAAATCAGTGATCACGCCTGCGTACAAGTCATCCGACTATGTGCGTGACTCCATAGGTTCAAACCTAAGCCGGTAGCATAGGAACGCTTCCTATACTAATCGATGTGACCATCTAGCCATGGTTCCCGACGTCCGGATAGATCGAATTTGCACAAGGCAACATTCTGGAACCCAGGCTATGGTTGCCGCATAATTCATCCCCTTGTCCTAGTACTCTGGGCGAATACGGAGTTAACTGCCAACTCCGAGTAAATCACCCAAGTATGTTTCAATGCAATGAATCTTGTGATACCACGCAAAGATTACCTTGGCTAAGTTTTGCTAAATTGAAACATAGTTCGAGCACTCTCTCTAACACTTAGAGTGGACAATCCCATCTTGACTCATCACTGACCCAATAAGTACTTGACTGCACCCAGCAACCTTCCGTCACCGGATTAGAAATCCGGGTGGTCCAGTGCCTAAGTACAGTGAGTTGCTTATCAAGTCAACATGATAGTCTCATGTCAAAGGGACACTTATACCCATTGCCTTTCTGCGAGTTGCTCTAGGCAGTTGAGCACTCAACAAAGATGAGTCACTGTTCAGTGAATGTACTCCTATACTCACCCACATGTCATACCAGTGTTATACACTCCTTGGTTTAAGAGAACAAACCAACCCATATGACATACAACGACCTACACTTTATTACGTCGTCATCCTCGGTAATGACATATCATTTGGCCGCGAACTTATTTAAGAGTTACTCAACAATTCCTCCATTGTCGAATACATATAACTCTAAGGACTACAACATATTGGAATTCTACTGGAAGATGTACTATATGTTGTATGGCCAAAATTCACTTTTATTTATTAAATAAATCATGTTCATATACATCAACTCATAATCATCTACAAGCTAGACGATTGGCTGTAGGACACATTTCCTAACAACTCCCACTTGAACTATAGCCAATCGGAACAATATCTAATACCCATCTTCCACTTGTGTTCATTGAACTCCTTGATTCCGAGTGCTTTAGTCATTGGGTCAGCTAGGTTTTCCTTTCCGTCGATCTTCTGAAGGTATATGTCACCTCGTTCCACGATCTCTCGTACAAGGTGATAGCGGCGCAACACATGCTTGGTTCGGTGATGCGACTTTGGCTCCTTAGCTTGGGCAATTGCTCCCGTGCTGTCACAGTATACTAGGACAGGACTCCAGGGCAGGTACCACTCCCAGCTCGCCCAAGAACTTTCGTAGCCATACAGCTTCCTTTGCTGCATCTGATGCTGCAATGTATTCAGCCTCGCATACTGAATCTGCCACTGTGTTCTGCTTGGAACTTTTCCAGCTGATTGCTCCTCCATTGAGGGTAAAGATAAATCTGGATATGCTTTTGTTGTCATCTCTATCTGACTGAAAACTAGAGTCAATGTACCTCACTAGTTTTAAGTCAGGTTCTCCATAAATGAGCCATTGGTCCTTAGTATTTCTCAAATACTTAAGGATGGTTTTTACCACCTTCCAATGTGCTTCACCTGGGTTAGACTGGTACCTACTTAGTATCCCTAGTGAGTGTGCCACGTCTGGTCTTGTACATGTCATAGCATACATGATAGAACCCACTGCTGAGGCATACGAAATTCTACTCATGTACTCTCTTTCCTCAGGAGTTGTCGCACAATCTTCTTGGAGAGAGTAATTCCATGGCCTATCGGAAGATAGCCCCTTTTTGAATTATCCATGCTGAATCTCTTCAGCACAGTCTCAATGTACTTTGACTGGGACAATCCCAGCAGCTTCTTATATCTATTTCTATAGATCTTCATCCCTAGGATGTAAGAAGCTTCTCCCAGGTCTTTCATGGAGAACTGAGACAGCAACCAAACCTTTATTCCTTGTAGTGCAGGGATGTCATTCCCAATCAAGAGAATGTTATCCACATACAGTACAAGAAATACAACTATGGAACCATTTGCCCACTTATACACGCAGGGTTCTTCTCTGTTCTTAATGAAGCCATAAGTCTTGATACATTTATCAAAACGTTTATTACAACTTCGAGAAGCTTGCTTGAGTCCATAGATGGACTTATGAAGCCTGCATACTTTTGACTCGTCTGTGGATGTGAACCCTTCAGGTTGTATCATATACACCTCCTCTTCAATCTCTCCATTTAGAAAAGCCGTTCGGACATCCATTTGCCAGATCTCATAGTCAAAATGTGCAGCTAGAGCAAGCATAATCCGAATTGACTTGAGCATTGCTACAGGGGAAAAAATCTCGTCATAGTCAATACCATAACGCTGACTATACCCCTTAGTAATCAGACGGGCTTTATAGGTCTCCACCTTCCCATCTGCACCCCGTTTCCTCTTGAAAATCCATTTACACCTATGGGTTTTACCCTTCAGGTGGATCAACTAGTGTCCATACACTATTGATCTCCATAGATTCCATTTACTTCATGGCATCTAGCCATTTCTCAGAGTCAGATCTCTACAGCGCATCCATATAGGTGATTGGGTCTTCATCGTTCTCATCGAGTTCGATGGGATCCCCGTCACGGACCAAGAAACCGAAGTATCTGTCTGGCTGACGTGGTACTCTACCAGATCTCCTTAATGGTACCTCAGCAGGCACTTGGTTTGAACCATTCAAAGCCGGTTCCATAGCGGTTTCTGAGTGTAAAGGTACTTCTCCTTATCGAACTTCATTAAGTTCAACATTAGCCTTAGCACTTCCAGTAAGATACTCCTTTTCTAAAAAGGTGGCTCTCATACTAACGAACAACTTTTGCTCTTCAGTTTGGTAGAAGTAGTATCCTTTAGACTCCTTAGGATATCCAACAAAGAGGCATTTGTCAGACCTTGGTCCTAGCTTGTCTGTCAATAATCTCTTGACATAAGCTGGACACCCCCAGACCCTAAGGTGTGTGAGCACCGGCTTACGCCCCGTCCATATCTCATATGGAGTTTTAGCAACGATTTACTAGGGACCCTGTTAAGAATGTAACAGGCCGACTCAAGTGCATAGTCCCAAAAGGAGATAGGCAAACTAGCAAAACTCATCATGGACCGAACCATATCTAATAGGGTTCGATTCCTCCTTTCAGACACACCATTTAACTGGGGTGTCCTGGAGGTGTCCATTGAGAGAGAATCCCATTCTCCTTTAGATATGTCAAAAACTCATTAGAAAGATATTCACCTCCTCGATCTGACCGAAGGATTTTAATATTCTTTCCAATTTATTTTTCTACCTCACTATGATATCGTTTGAACATTTCAAACGATTCAGATTTGTGTCTCATTAGGAAGACATAACCAAACCTGGAGTGGTCGTCTGTAAATGTAATGAAATAGCTAAACCCTCTCATAGAGGCAGTATTCATAGGTCTACAAACATCCATATGTATGAGGCCTAGAATCTCTTTGGCTCTTTCACCTTTTCCTGTAAAAGGTGACTTGGTCATTTTTCCAAGAAGACAGGATTCACAAGTTTTAATTGATTCACAGTCAATGTCATTGAGGATGCCCTCTCTGACTAACCTGCTTATCCTGTTCTTGTTTATATGACCTAGCCTACAGTACCAAAGGTATGAGTCATCGACATCATCTATTTTAGAGCATTTGTTTGGAGTGCATAATACATTAATAGGTTGTGATAGAAGGTAAATTCCATTGCTCAATTGTCCACACATCACAGGTACATCATTCATAATGATATTTAAAATATCTTTCTTTATTAAAAAATCATATCCTTCAATAGCCAACTGGCCTACAGAAATGACATTAAATAAAAATGCAGGACAATAGCGACATTCACTAAGCAATATTTTATTAAATTCAAAATAAAGCTCCATGACTCCCAACGCCAGTACTGGAACTCGGCTTCCATCACCCACGTTTAGGAATCTTTCACCTTCTTTGAATCTTCTACTAATTCGAAGCCCCTGCAAAGAATTGCAAATATGAATTGGACTCCCGGTATCTAATACCCAATTAGTAGTATCACAGATAGAAAATTTACAAGGTGTTATCATATAAATACCTTGTCCAGCAACTCCTTGCTAGTTTTTCTTCTTAGGCCTGTTAGGATCCAGGGTTGCTATGTACTAGGGACAGTTCCTCTTCCAGTGACCCAGCTTCTTGCAGTAGAAGCACTCAGCCTGACATTTGTCAGCCTTCTTCTTCTTGGTTTGACTAGGCCCAGCATGTTGCACCTTTTTTCTTTTATTTTTTCTTCTTCATCCCTTTCTTAGGGTGATGACGTCCTGCCCCTGAACCTCCCACCAAGTTTACTGTCTTCTTTTGAAGCTGGTGGTCTTTCTCAAAAGTCTGCAGTAGACCCAGCAATCCATGATAGTTTACTGCAGCTTCGTCATTCTATAATGACTGAGAAAGTCAGGTAGGAGCCAGGCAGTGAGTTCAGTATGGCATCCTTCCCAAGTTGCTCATGCAAAGGAAATCCAAGTTTGCCCAGACGTTCTATCGTCTCGATCATGTACAGTACATGATCGGTGATAGAAGTCCCATCACGCATACGCGCGTTGAATATGGCACTAGACATTTTGTACCTTTCAACATCGTCTGGCGTCCCGAAAGATTCCTTCAATATTTGGAGTATTTGTTCCGGTTGGGCCTCCTCAAATTTTCTACTGAACTCATCATTCATAGAAGCTAACATTATGCAGCGCACTGTGGTGCGGTCATTGGTCCACTTCAGATAAGTGTCCCTGGCCACACCAGGCACATTTGGGGCTGCTGCTCAGGTGCAGGATCCATTATCACATAAAGGATCCTTTCATGCTCTAGGACTATCCTAAGCCTTCGATACCAGCTATCAAAGTTTGGACCTATCAGTTTATCATTGTCCAACAGTGACCGGAGCGACAGATTTGTGGACATTTCTGAAAGGGACAGATTTGTGGACATTTCTGAAAGGAAAACCAAAAACTTATTAGTGTACATGATTTATTTAAACCTATAGACTTGGACATATGGTCTAAAGTTCTACTACTATTTTATTCAGGTTGGTAGCCCCTACCTCCAACCTGGAAAATTACTCCTAATTTCTTAGTGGGTACTAGAACCCAGTAGACTACATATGAGCCCGACTTTGGCCGGCCCACCCACATGTATCTAAAGGTAGGTTCATAACCAATTGTTTCTCCAAATAATTTCTAGTAATTTATTTTTCCCCAGGTTGCATGTCAATCAGCCTTTGGGCCTCCTATTGGGTGTCTTGGTTAGGTCCAACCATTAACATGACATGTTCAAGCTTCTAACCAAGGAATTGGTCAAGCCCGACTTTGGCCAGCCCACTGACCATCGTTGAGAGAGTTGCATTGAACCATCATAATATGAATGATAATTCCAAAGACCAGATGAGTACCAGGCCTTTGGGCCTCCAATAATCATCGTAGCCATTGGACTCATTATCACTCTCTTAATGGGAGGCTATGATCTAATTATCCCATAATTTAGTCATTTTAGGGACCTAATAATTTTAGAGGGTTTGATTAATTTGTGACACATGAATGACATGGACCAATTTATGTATTCTCCCACTAAACCATTTAGTTAGGTTCATTAATTTGGTCCATGGATACCTAAATCAGTCAGACTGATTTTCCTTAGGAAGCATGGGTTAGCCCAAGTCAATAGGCTAGTCTAATCAAGTGCTGGGACCACTTAGCCAGGCTAGCTTGATCAAAAGGCCGAGTTGCGCCATTAACCATCTTGCCTAGACACTAGCTGATAATCAACTAGCCAGTTAGAGGTAGCCGCGACCTTGATCAGAACCTTTCTAAACACCAAGTGGTTGACCATACCCAATTAAATTTGCCTAAAGACTTGGGTGTCCACTGAGCCCCAAATCAAGTCCATTTAGATATATGGACTAATCAACCTAATCAATTAGATGGATCTCAAGAAAAAAACTTATCTCAACATTTGATTAGATTTAATTTTCTAATTTAGTCCAATTCATCTAACCTTAGGTCTAACCCATTTAGAGAACCTGATTCATGCTAACCCAATTAGCCCATGATTTATGATCATGTCTTAAGGTCTTTAATTCATAATTCTAGATCTTAAGTTAACTCCTTTTCAAATTTGAACCAATTTCAATTTTGAGTTCTGATTTTGAAATATTTTTCAAAATTTTTCCGTAAAACATCTTTACTTTCTTTCTATTTTCTGTGATCTGACTTTTACGTAAAATAATTTTACTATAATTTATAATTAAGTTTTAAATCAATTAAGATGTCTTAATGTTAATCTTTATTAACATTTCATCTTTAATTAAGTTTGGATCTAATCAAAATTATCATAGAATAAAAGATTAAATCAGTTAAAACATATTTTAATCTTTCTTTCTTCTGTTCTGTACATCCGTTCATGGGTTCTTTCACAGTAACACCCTTACACGTCATAGGAAACCTTTCTTGAATAAGGAAACAGAGGCTATGAAACCTCCCTATGACCGGATGGCCTGGTGAATATACCCAATCCAAGATATAATAGAACACAGCATGCAAGATCTACATTAGATCTACCTTTAAAACATATATTTAATCATCATTAAATAACTTTAACATGTTTTGATCATGCAAAACTTTTAAATCTACTATAGATCTAAACTAATCAAAAAAGATCAACTTTAGATCTACATTAGATTATGTATGCATAATTATATCAGATCTATTATGCTTATACATGCATTCCTAAGCCTTAACCATGGCTCTGATACCATTTGAAGAGAAATTTTTTTTTCCTATGCATAGGATCTCAAGGTGGAAAGCATGTAAATCGGTTTTAATATTCACATTGAATATTAATTAAAGCAAATTAACAGATATGAAATTTAAGATTATTTATTTAAATTTAAAACAGTACCTCTCGTTGCGGAAGCTATTGATAACGAAGGTAGCAGATCCGATATGCAGAGAGAAGGTCCCCTTTCGTGCCTTGCAAGAGCCGCACACGCCGCTCCTCTATATCACACGCACGCTTGATGAATGCAGACAGGAGGTGAAATGGAAGGAGCTGATGAATGCAGGAGGTGGAAATGGAAGGAGAACTCTTCTCCCAAAAAGAGACAATCTCCAATTGGACTTCTTACAGACTTTCTGTGATTGCAGAAGATCAGTTTTCACGGAAAAGTCTATGTCATTTTTTTTTCTTACCTGTTCACCCTTTTTTTTATTCACATCGTAACCTTTTATATCTGATGAAAAATTCCAAAATAAAAAAAAATGTGAAAGAGCTTTTTAAAATGCCATGAATCTCATCATGGATTAAGTCCGCAGTCACCTCATCAATGTGTCCCTCAAACGGCGAGCCTAAGACGAAACGTAAAGTGACGGGACCTTTGAGCATCTTCCCATAACATAATCAATAACTTTGTTCCGAGGCTGTTATAACAAGTGGATGATGACGAATGAAAGATATTATCAATTAAAATTTTCTTTTGTTAACAGAATTGATCCAATCAATTCCATTTGAAGTCCAAATTCAAATCCGAAAGAAGCTACTTGTAGCTCTTGAACCATACTTCATATTGTGCCTTGCCGAGTTCCAATCCGAAGTGATTTATGAATTCAAAATTTATAAATAAACTTTCAGAGGCTCTATTGGATATTCGGATCGAACCACTTCGAACCTGGATCCAAACCACTCTGTTATCAGACCAACCATTGGTCCATGGTTCAAATTAACTTTATTCCAGATTCATATCGTGTCCCAAAATTCTATTTGAGTTACTACTAACTCAAATCACCCTCGAAGTAGGTGCTGCCGCTAATGTCTAGAGCTAGCTAGACATAGCCAGAACGAACCCCGTATGACCCATCTGATTGAGTCCCACTCAAATCAGTGATCACGCCTGCGTACAAGTCATCCGACTATGTGCATGACTCCATAGGTTCAAACCTAAGCCGGTAGCACAGGAACGCTTCCTATACTAATCGATGTGACCATCTAGCCATGGTTCCCGACGTCCGGATAGATCGAATTTGTAAGGAGAAAATAGTCTCCGAGGCATGCATATTTTTAAAAATTGATAACTATTATCATTGCGGAAATTAAAAGATTACATATTAATATATCTAATATGCATCAAGATCATATATTTGCCTATATATTCAGGGTCGTTTGATCTAAAATATGCATATAAAACATCAAGATCATATCTTGATCTTCAAGATGACTAGTCACATTATTATCTTGAAGCCTGCCTTAAGATCTAGGGATCAAATCACTTACCTTAAGAACAGTAGGTAAATCCTTATTGCTCTGCAGCCATTCAATCGTTCGGCCTCTAGTATCGTCCATGCGAAGCCCTGAATGATCAGATTTTCGAGAGTGCTAGCTCGCGGAAAAATAGCTTTGCTGATCTTGAATCCTCTCACTTGAATCTTCCTCCAAGATCCACCAGGCTTCCGCTAACACCAGAATCACCAGGATTTTCTATTCTAACATTTTAGAATTACAATCCACGACAATTTAGAATTACAATCCACGACAAATCGTGTATTGTTGTTCTATTTTTTGTTCTATGTTCTCTGGTGAGGGAATGCCCTCTATTTATAGTCTCGATTTAGCCTTGACATTTAATTCTGACATTTAAGAATCCGTCGTTTGGCAAAAGCGAAGAGACGCCGAAGGCACGGCGCTTGGTTTAATTCCGTCGTTCGGAGAAAACCAAAGAGACGAGGGATAAATCCGACGTTCGGTAAATAAATGTCATGCATTAAATTCTATCTCATGAGATGAGATTTTAGCCATCTCATCATATGAGATCCATATTCGAGAGGTTTGGGTTCTGATCTGAATTTATTTGACTTAACCCACATAGATCATGGTCCAAGCCCAAATCAAATTTGCTAGTCTGAATCTATTTAAATTCAGATCAAGTCTAATTTCAAATCAATATTTGAAATTGACTTGTCCTTCTAATAGACTTAAACCAAATTGAATCTTATTCAATTGTACTTAACCCAATTAAGATAATTCAATCAATCAAATTGATTAATTAAATCATATACGATTCTCAATCGTTGATCAGCAAATAGATCATCCTAGGAAACTTCTATGCGTGTGACTCTCTAGGTTCGAACATAAGCCGGTAGCATAGAAACAACTTTCTATACTAATCGATGTGCCCATCTAGCAATGGAACCCGACGTCCGGATAGGTCGAAGAGTTGCCGAGCAAACTCCAAGAACCCTAAGAAACAGTTACCGTATAATTCATCCTCTTGACCACAAATGCTAAGGATGGCTTAAGAGCCTGTCAACTCTAAATAGCAAATCCATAAAGTGATTTCAACTTTAGTGATCATGTGACTTTCACATGAAGTGCCTTGGCCAAGGTCTTGCTAAATTGAAACACAAGCATTTCTCCTTTTAATGGGATAGGTCAAATTCCATCTTGATCCACAACTGACTACCACAAGTACTTGATTGCAACCAGTAACCTTTCGTAGCTGGATTAGAAATCCAGATGGTCCGGCACCTAAGTACAATGAGTTGCTTGTAAGCCACTGGTTGTGATCTTCAGGTCTGAAGGATTCTTATACCTATATCTTCTCGGATTAACTCTTGACAGCAGAGTATCCGAAATGAGTCACGTTCGGTGAAATGTACTACTACACTTTCACCTGTATGTCATACCAGTGTCTCTACACTCCTTGGTTAAGAGGATAACCAACAAATATGATATACAACGTCCTATAATTGATAGTACTATGGCCCTATCATAGTATATCATTTGGTCGCGAACTCTTTTAAGGACCTTCTAAGATAAATCCTCCTTTATCGTGAGGAAGATCCTAAGGGCTTCATTACTTTCAGGAGTGTTAAGAAGATGTTCTTGTAATGAATAAACTGCCAAATAACTTTTATTAATATATCAATTTATATACAATTTACATCAGCACAATCATCAAATGATTGGCTTTAGGATACAATTCCCAACAAACTCCCACTTAGCCTAAAGCCACTCATTACAGTATCTAATACCCATCTTCAACTTATAGTTATCAAACTCCTTGATGCTGAGTGCTTTAGTAAATGGGTCACCTAGGTTTTCCTTTCTATTAGTCCTCTGAAGATTTATGTCACCTCGGTCTACTATCTCTCGAATAAGATGAAACCGGCGCAGTATGTGCTTGGTGCGCTGATGTGCTCATGGTTCCTTTGCTTGAGCTATGGCACCAGTGCTGTCACTGTATAACAGGACTGGTTCATCTATGGAAGGTGTCACTCCAAGCTCGGAGATGAACTTTCGCAGCCACACAGCTTCTTTCGCAGCTTCTGATGCAGCGATGTACTCTGCCTCACACACCGAATCTGCCACTGTATGTTGCTTGGAACTTTTCCAGCAAATAGCTCCACCATTTAGGATAAACAAAAACCCGATATACTTTTGCTATCATCATGATCTGATTGAAAACTGGAATTAGTATATCCAACAAGTTTCAAATCAGACTCTCCATAGACTAACCACTGGTCCTTAGTATTTCTCAAATACTTAAGGATTGTCTTAACAACTTGCCAGTGTTTTTCTCCTGGATCAGATTGGTATCAACTCACTACTCTTAGTGAGTATGCCACATCTGGTCTTGTACATGTCATGGTGTACATAATCGATCCTACTACCGAAGCATATGGAATTCGACTCATACGTTCTCTTTCATTAAGAGTTGTCGGACAATCCTTCTTAGAAAGATGAATTCCATGGCCTATCGGAAAATAGCCTTTCTTAGAATTCTCCATGCTAAACCTTTTTAGCATGGTGTCAATGTACGTAGATTGGGATAAACCAAGCATCCTCTTAGATCTATCTCTATAGATCTTTATCCCTAGGATGTATGATGCTTCTCCCAGATCTTTCATGGAGAATTGTGATGATAACCATGTCTTTATTCCTTGTAATGCAGGGATATCATTCCCGATTAAGAGAATATCATCCACATATAATACAAGAAATACAATAACAGAATCATTAGCCCATTTATAAATGCAAGGTTCTTCTTTATTCTTAATAAAGCCATAAGATTTGATCACTTTATCAAATCATATGTTCCAACTCCTTGATGCTTGCTTAAGTCCATAAATAGACTTCTGTAGCCTGCAAACTTTAGACTCATCTTCAGATATAAAACCTTCAGGCTGTATCATATACACATGTTCTTCTAAATCACCATTTAGAAAAGCGGTTTTAACATCCATCTGCCAAATCTCATAGTTGAAGTGTGCTGCTATAGCTAGCATAATCGAATGGATTTCAGCATTGCCACAGGAGAAAACGTTTCGTCATAGTCAATACCATAACGTTGACGATACCCCTTAGCAACCAGACATGCTTTATAGGTCTCAACCTTTCTATCTGCGCCTCTTTTCCTCTTAAAAAACCCACTTACACCCTATGGGTTTTATCCCTTCGGGTGGATCAACTAATGTCCATACATTATTGTCCTTCATGGAATCAAGTTCGGATTTCATGGCCTCAAGCCATTTATTAGAGTCAGTCCTTTGCATAGCATCCATATAGGTGATCGGATCCTCGTTGTTCTCATCGAGTTCAACAAGATCATCATTCTGACAAAGAAACCTAAGTATCTGTCGGTTGATGTGGTACTCTACCAGATCGCCTTAATGGTGCATCTAAAATGGGTTTTGAGTTTGATCTAATCAACTCAGATTCTAGGGTTCACTGGTTTGTGTTGTTCCTTCTACTTGATGAACTTCCTCAAGTTCAACATTAGAGCTATTTGTTCCTTCACTAAGGAACTCCTTTTCAAGAAAAACTGCTCTATTACTAATGAACAACTTTTGTTCTTCAGTATTGTAGAAGTAATATCCTTTTGTTTCTTTCGGATAGCCGATGAAAAAATATTTGTCAGATTTGGGTTCAAGTTTGTCTAATTTTGCACGTTTTACATAAGCCGGACACCCCAGACTCTCAGATAGGTAATAACCAGTTTATGTCCATACCACATCTCATGTGGAGTTTTAGAAACAGACTTACTTGGAACCTTATTAAGAATATGACAAGCTGATTCTAATGCGTATCCCCAAAATGATATTGGCAAGCTTGCAAAACCCATCATGGACCAAACCATGTCTAACAGAGTTCGATTCCTTCTTTCCGACACACCGTTATGTTGCGGTGTTCCAGGAGGAGTCCATTGGAGAGAATCCCATTCTCCTTTAAATATGTCACAAATTTATTGGAAAGGTATTCACCTCCTCGATCTGATCGAAGGGTCTTAATACATTTCATGTTTGTTTTTCTACTTCTTTATGTATAGTTTGAACATTTCAAACGATTCAGATTTATGTCGCATAAGATAGACATAACCGAACCTAGAAAGGTCGTCTGTAAATGTAATGAAGTAGTAGTATCCACCTTTGGCACAAGTGCTCATTGGTCCACATACATCAGTATGTACTAGACCCAATAGCTCTTTGGCTCTTTCACCTTTTTCAGTAAAAGACGACTTGGTCATTTTACCAAGAAGACATGATTCACAGGTAGTTAATGATTCACAATCATCAACTCGAAGGATGCCCTTCTGAGTTAACCTATTTAATCTGTTCTTGTTGATATGACCCAGCCGATGGTGCCAAAGATAAATATCTGTGACATCAGTTGTTCTAGGGCGCTTACTTGATTGGTACACTACATTCATAGGCTGTGATAATATATAAATGCCATTAGATAAATGCCCAGTCATTACAGTGACTCCATTCATAATGATATTCAAAGTAACATCCTTTATGAAATTTCATAATTATTTTTGGCCAGAAGGCCTACAGAAATTACGTTCAATAAGAACGTTGGGCAAAAATGACAATCATTTAGTATAATGACATTTCTATTGAAAACTATTTCAAGAACTCCTAATGCCAGTACTGGAACTAATCTTCCATCGCCGACATTTAGGAATCTTTCATTGTCCTCAAATCTTTTGGTGACCTGTAGTCCCTGCAATGAATTGCAAATGTTAAAAGGACTCCCGGTATCCAATACCCAGGTCTGATTATCATATATAGAAAAATTACAAGGTGTTATCATATAAATACCTTGTTGAGCAACATCTTGCTCCTTTTTCTTCTTTGGCTTGTTTGGATCAAGTGTGGCAATGTAAAGAGGACAGTTCCTCTTCCAGTGCCCTTGCATCTTGCAGTGAAAGCATTCAGCTTGACTTTTATCAACTTTCTTCTTCTGCATCTGACCCCTTATAGATGTCCTAGCATGTTGCACCCTTTTATTATTCTTTTTCTTCTTCCCTTTCCCAAAGGGTTTACGCCCTACCTTAGATCCTTCAACCACATTAACCAAACCCTTGGAGAGCTGGTTATCCTTCTCAAAGTTATGTAACAACCCCAACAAACCGTGGTAGTTGACTGCAGGCTTTGTCATTCGAAAATGAGTAAGGAAAGGTCGGAAGGATGGAGGCAAGGAATTCAGGATCGCATCTTTTCCCAACTGCTCATGTAAGGGAAAGTCGAGCTTGCTTAGGAGTTCTATCTTCTCGATCATGTACAATACATGATCAGTGACAGGAGATCCATCTCTCATTCGAGCATTGAAAATAGCACAACTAGTCTTGTGCCTTTCAACATCGTCGGGTGTGCCGAAAGATTCATTCAACGCTTGAATGATTTCTTCTGGCTGAGCATTCTCGAACCGGCGACCGAATTCATCGTTCATTGCTGCTAACATGATACAACGCACGCTAGTTCTATCATTGAGCCACTTCTGATAAGTGTCTCTCTCAGAACTTTGGGTGTTTGCATTAGGTATCTTTGGTGCAGGATTATTCAGAATATATAGAATTCTCTCATACTCAAGGACGATCTTAAGTTTTCTGAACCAGCTATTGAAATTGGAACCATTCAATTTGTCACTATCCAATAGGGACCTTAATGATAAATTAGTGGCCATGTTCTGCATAAGGAAAAACTAAAGTTTATTAGTATATAAATTGATTCAGTCTAAAGACTTGGACTTTAGTCTAAAGATTCTCCCACTATTTTGTTCAAATTGGCAGCCTCTACACCCCAATTCGAAGAATATTCTTAATTCTTTAGCGGGCACTAAGATCAACATAAAATACATACAGGCCCAAGTGAAGCTTGGCTAACCCATATGCATCTAAGAGTATGTTCAAAACCAATTGTTTCCCCAAGCAATTCTTAGTGTTCAATTTTGCCCTATGTACCTCTTCAGTAGGCATGAAGTGCCTCCACTGAAAGTTCTGGTTAGGTCCAACTATTAAATGATATAATCAGTGTAACCTATCAATAGACAACCAAGCCCAAGTGAAGCTCGGCTCACCTGACTGTTTATTTAATAGTTACGCTAACTTATCATATAATCAATGATAATTCCGATGGTTGACAAGCACTAGGTATGTAGTGCCTCCAATGATTATCAAGACATTGGACTCATTATCACTCACCTTAATGGAAGGCTATGATCTAGTTATCATATAACTATTTCATTTTAAGGACCTAATAATTTTAGAAGATTTTAATAATATGAAGATAAATTGACTAATCAAGTTCTCCCACTGAATCTATGAAATCGGTAGAATGAAACAAGATTAAGTCAGGTTAAGTGGCACCTAAATCAGTCATAATGATATCCTTACAGGCATGGGTCAACCCGAATTAGGTAAATAATCTGAA